>JASDQU011404180.1:49992-71455 GCA_032191745.1 Picea mariana
CAGCTCTATGCTTCAGTGCAGGTACTTCTATTTCTGCTCTACTGTAATTCCACAAGACTGTCTACCACTATCTTTAATCATCTATCATCACTATTTCTATCTAAGCCATAACAGAAAGATTATTCCTTAAAACTCTTTTAATCTAAGCATCGAAAATAAATCTAAACTCTCCACAAGAGAACAAAGAAATATCCTACTTACCCTACTGGTATCGGAAGCTTCCTCTAATTCAACTGCAACCTAACTAACTTAACAGAGCAAAGTAATCTAACTATCCTAACAAAGCAGAGTAACCTAATTATCCTAACCAAAGCAAAGTACATTCAAGCTCGCATTCACTTTAGTCTACGTTCAGATTGAAAACTGGAAACAGAGCTATTCTAATTCACGCCTTAAATCCTACAGGAATCAACCATGCTTTCAATACTCATCACTGTAGAAGATATTAATATGCTGAAGATGATACAATTGAAGAATAATTAAGCAAGAACCTGAACAAGTTAATTCCCAAGCTCTAGGCTAACATGCATGCAAATACTAAACTGCTGAAATGAACTAAATCTAAGACAGAGAAAAGCAGCGACTTGAACCTGTTTGGCGGACCCAACCAAAAGGTACAAACGCCGAAAGGGACAACCAAAACTACTCAATCATTCTACGCAAACACTATGTATACTTCACACTCCATGTACTCAGAAGAAAATAACTCAACTCGTATGACAGTCAAGTAACATAACAACAAATTGTATTCAGAAATGTGTATCATAACATAATATAACCTAACGTTCCTTAGGAGTGATCTTTTGTTTATATAGATCCTCATCAATAACAGTTTAAAGCAAAAATACATTAATTCAAACGGATCCAAGATCCGAAAATAACTTGAGATCAATTAGAAAAACGGTCTTCACATCTTCGTGACACGTAGTGTCACGAAGTGTGAATCGTGAAGTATTAATGACTCAGTTCTATAATTGTGCCTTCAATCATTATACGAGTGATGACTCCATCTGTCATGTAAATCTCACTGTCTCCCACTCTGGCCATAACGCGTGAATCTTTAGCAGCTTCGTTGGTATCTCCACAGAGTGCGAGCTGGTACCTGGTACTGGCAAACCCTGTTCCAAAAATAGAAATAGTACCTAACCCAAGCCACATTAGTTTCAATGTTAATTTAAAGCATCAAAATACATAAAAATAACTTGAAACGTAAAAATACCTTGAGTAGCCCCATTGAGTGGTAAAGAGATGTCAATTATGTCAAAACAAGGCCCAAAGGGGTGGTACTGGGTATAAAAATGGAGGTCTTTGTGATATAATATAGGCAAAAACATGATCAAAACTGTAGACCAACAGTTACACCACAACTCATCTCCCCTCTTCGTTCTCCTTCGTTCCTTGCTCCGACTCACCCTCTTCCTCCTCTAACTCACCTCCTCCTCCACTCTCTACTACTTGCTCCTGCTGCGTAGAAAGGGACATTTTCGAGGAGTCTTTGGATACCATCAAGCGAGGAATCAAAGACATCAAGAGTGTCATCAACGAGATGCAGCATCAAGAAGTATAGCAATGGCGTCGAGTGGAGCTTCTAATTACATTCCTCCAAGACCTCATGCAGGCTATCTTGAACAGACAAGCTCAACAGAGACACCATGCCTGTGCACCAGGTTTTTTTGGAACAGAAACTCAACCTTGGCACTGACTTAGTTCCTTCTGGCTCAAGTTTCCTATGTTTTTATGATTTCGAATAGCATAATTCACAAGCTTTTTGGCCTAAGCGGCTCCTCAGTTCTAGGATTTTTAGGTCTTAACATAAGTTCAGTCTTTTGGGTTTAGTTCAGTCTAGCCTTTAAAATTGTTGCTCTAAGTGGTACATTAGATCTCGATCCCTCACAGCTCTGCAAATTTTGCATGGACAGTATGAATTTCCGTCCATGTGAAAGCATCGGTTTCCCACCAAAGCAATGTTGTCACAACCTTCTATGACAATTTGACAGATGTGCAATGTTGTCACAACCTTCTATGACAATTTGACAGATGTAATTTTTCTGCTTCGCAAGTTTTAATACAATTCTTAACTTACAAAATAAAAAATCGTTAAATTTAAAAACATTTTTTCATCTTAAACTCTATATAAACTTAACTAAAACTAGTTATTTTTTATAATACATCAATTATATTATTTTATTTAATTATTTTACTACATTAATATAATTATTCAATTATTTTACTACATAATATGTAGATATCATATCTATATTCATATAAAACAAATATCTAAAAAATTAAATAATGTTTGCCACAATAAACATGAAATTTACTTCTCAAATTATTAAAAACTGAAGTAATTATTGTTATATAAATAATAATAACATATTGATATTGTTATATAAATAATAATAACATATTGATGTAATAATTTTAAAGTTATATAAATAATATATAAAGAATAGTAATATATTGAAAGCTATCGATATATTACTATTATTCTTATTAATTGTTTTTATAAAGTAAGTAATGAAATAGATTGTCTTGTCAATTGGATTTAAATGTCTTCTCAATTGAGTTTAGCTTGGATGGTTTGTCATGAATGTCATTTGGATTTAGATGTCTTGTCAATTGAGTTTAGCTTGGATGGTTTGCCTGTTATCCTCCACACCGGGTTCAATTCTCATATATGAGATAATAAACTCATAATAAGTATTGTTTTAATAACTTCAAGCCTATATATTAAATTTCAAAATAATAATTAAATTTCAAAATAATAATTTAATACAAATATTTAGTTAAGCCTATATATTAAATTTCAAAATAATAATTTAATACAAATATTTAGTTATTATTGTAGAAAATTTATTGAAAACAAAAAGTAAAACAATTAATTGAAAGTCAAAGATTTTGACTCATGCAATTTCAATTTAAGTTCAATTTAAGTATATGTGGATGTATAGAATATTTAATAAATTTTAGATTTTTAAATTAATTTTAATTTGACAAATTGTGTCTAAATAATTATATCCACCAATCAAAATTGAAAAAAAACAATTTTTAATATTGAAAAAAACATCTAATTATGACTTTATGACTTGTCTCTTTAGAGAAAAATAAAAAGTTTGGAAAGAAGACTTAAAAATATAAGATAATTTGACTCCTAAGTAATTAGGATATAACGTGTATAAAGCGGGTATAACAAAACTATTGAACATCTTATGACTTATCTAATTAAGGTATAAAGCGGGTATAATGTAGAAGACTAAAAAAAATATAAGGTATAATAAAACGATTGAACATCTAATTACTACTTATCTCTTGAGCTAAAAATGTTTGGAAAGAAGTGGAAAGGATGATAAGCCTAAAAATATAATTGGCTTATGATAAAAGAGAAACTCTGATCTCAAAATAGCATGCTCATAAAAATTTGAGTCGACCATTGACAGCAGAGAACCATACGGCGAGAGCACCAATAATAGATGGGTTGACTGTTCAATGTCTTAACAATTTCAAAGCAAGACGTACTGGCCAGTTTTTGTGTCTTCATAAGCAAGCAAATGCTCGCTTTATAAAGCATGTATTCAGTGCTGACGCATTGACTCCAGTAATCCCAATAAAGTAAGAATATTCCAATAATTCACTCTGCAACAGATACTATACGTTTCAAACATTTCAAAGAGCAATTAAATGGCGGTAAGTAATCTCAGATATAGCCTACAAGTATGTAGGTTCACATTTACTTCTATATTAGAAACACGTTTAGGAGCATCACAAAGCATTCGTATGAGAAACTGAAAAACGCAAATCGGTTATGTGAAAAAGAAAACATCACATGTAATAAGAATTCACCCCAAATTTCTCCGAACTCCAGTAATTATATTTCCATGACTTAGCTCCTTTAGCAGGATTCCATAATTGACCGTAAATTACAAAAAAAAACAGCAATGTAGCTTTTCTACTATCAATGCTCGCTAGTATATTGGACTCTCCCTAATCCTACAGCAAAAGGTAACCAGTAATCCCATCGCTAGTATATTGGACTCTCCCTAATCCTACAGCAAAAGGTAACCAGTAATCCCAACAATCCCCCTCGGATTAGCTATGGCTATGATTGGCCAATCATAGAGCTGCCACTCCATCAATGGTTTTAGAGTGGCACTACAACAAACAACCCGAATATTGTTAGAGTGCCAGAAAATCACTCACGGTCAAACACAGCTAAATCCACTTAAAAGACGAACTCCATGCCTAATTAATTACCTGTTGCAGAACCTCGACGACACTCATTCAGCATATCTAAATAGAACTGGCATTTGCCAATATCACTCCCATAGTTGGTAAGACACTGTAAAATTAAAACCAGACAATAGAGGCTGGTAAATCAAATGCATTACCAATCAGTATTAATATCGTTCTGAAACATTGTAAATAAGTCCCTAAAAACATACCTCTTGGAATGCCTTGCTGTGATTTCCACAAGAGTCCTTCCCACTAAGATTTGACATTGCAGGCATACTAGTTTGTGCAGCAGCTGGAGCTTCTGCTTGCACAACCTCATGTTGCACTGTTCGGGGACCAAGGAATGCATCAACAGCTCGATGTGCTATAGCAGATCCAGTCCCAAAAGCCACACCTGTCGCCATTCAAATCACTTAGAATCCTTCCAAAACAAGGATAGAATATCATAAAATAATTTACTCAAATACCTTCAGCTATTGTAGAACCAATGCTACCGAGCATAGATCCACCGCCCTGCTGGACTGGTGCCGGAGGAGGGGCATGAGCAGCTGGAGTAAAACGAAATGCAGTTAGTTCACATGTCAAGATATTATAAGCACTCTAAATGCATCACAGAAATGACTCTTTAGGGAACACTCTAAATTCGTTACTGAATGACTATGGATAAATGCATGAATGACAATGAAGGGATATAGCATCCATATAAACATATATCAGTGTCATATCAAACAATGACACGGGTACATGCTCTAAAAGCGATACATGTCTCTAAAAAGCCACCAAAAGTTTTAGATATTTGTTAAAATGAGATGCATCATTCTAATTATTTATAAATTATATTTTAGCGATTGTATAAAATAAGATCCATCGCTCTAATCATTTATAAATTATAATTTCAGAGATTGGGTAGATTGCGATCTATCATTCTAATTATTTATAAACTAGACTTTGAACATCCATATATACTTTAAAATTATGAAAAAAATTCTGAACCTTATATTTATCCTTTTTCTGCTAGGTTTTGGAACTTTTCAGTTGCAAATGTATCAAATATAGCAGGGAACAAAATTTTAAAAATGTTCACCTAGTGGTACCAGAAACTACCGATGCTGGTACGACAACCGCCGAGGCAAAAAAGTTAAAACCATGGCATTTCATCCCAATTGTCTATCAGAAAATTTTGTTAAGTCTTAATACAAGGATAATCCCTGTTTTGGTTACTTTTATATACGTCATTGCATACGTGTGCTTTTGGGGAACAGAATCTGTGCATGTGTATACATATTACACACATACCTGGCTGAGGAGAATGGGACACAGGTTTAGCACGTGGGGCTGGCCTTCCTGCCAAAAAAACAAATCAAATTTAATTCATTAGTAAATTTTGATAAGATCTTGAATGAGAAAAAAACAGCATACTCCCATTAGCGGTTGAAAAAACAAATATCAGATGCTATTAGGTTAACAAATTTCCCTCGAGTGACACACAATGTGATCCCAATGGCAGCTGGCCTAGTTTCAGCTAAGAATGAACATTTACCCATACAAAAAGCATACAAAATTCTATGATACACATGAACAATGCAGGGCTATCACAGATATCTGACAATTGCCTGTTCTGATGGTAACTTCGCTCTTGTTGTGATGGTGGCTACTAAAACCATCAAACGCGTCTGCCATAGGGGCAATGCAAACAGATATCTCTGTACTTAACCTAAGATTTTGAAAGAATCAGAAAGAGGTCAGAAGTGAGCCTTCCACCAATAAGTTTCCCCGATTATAACCCCATACGTAATTGGTCCTTCTACCAAACAATGGATTACGAACAATTTTTTTTAAAGAATTACAAAAGCCAAAAGCTGGCTACAAATGAAGGGCATTTACCCATCGAAGTTTAACCAGGACTTGTGTCTTTTCTCGTCCGATACCCCCTGGACATGACAGCCATTATCCTTTCTAGTCCGTTAGCCCTGGACATGACAAACATTATCCACCGTGCAGATCTACCCATTTTCAAGATGCTAACACTTTGTGCACTAGACTTACACTAGTGCTTAATTTGTGCACTAGACTTGCACCTTGCCTTGCCCTGAACCCATATAGATAAATCCCCATACTAATAGAGGAGACTATACACAGCAAGCTTTAACCCATGGACAGTAGATATAACACCAGATTAGATTCATTTTGACTGGGATCTATAAACTTGCATCTTCCCTTGCCATGGGATCATACAGACAACCCCATAATAGTATAGAAGTGAAAAAACAACAGACTCTAAACAGTGTACATAGTTGACTTCATACTAAATTAGATATCTCAGACACCAAATCCATTCAAAAATATTTCATCGGAGTGCAAATTCAGTGTACATAGTTGACTTGATACTAAATTAGATATCTCCAAATCTATCAAACACCAAATTTATTCAAAAATATTTCATCGTAGTGCAAATTTTTTTAATAAGCTAAAAAAGGCAAATACAACCGTAGGTAAACAATTAAGAGGACTAATACAACCATAGGGAAATAATCATGTACATTTCATACTGGTATTAAATACTCATGTACACTTTATCCTTTCAGTGGGTATTACTAGGTGCCGATCTGTTTCCGTCTCAAACATCACTTCTTTTAAGATTCAGATCCAGGTGTGGACAGAATTACACGTCCCCTCTCTTAGCTCAGATCCAGGTGTGGACAGAATTACACATCCCCTCTCTTAGCACCTCAAGCACTGTGGACAGAATTACACGTCCCCTCTCTTAGCTCAGATCCAGGTGTGGACAGAATTACACATCCCCTCTCTTAGCACCTCAAGCACTGTGCAGAAGGAAAGGTTACATATATAAAACAAATATATATATAAAACAAATATATATATATATATATATATATATAACCACTAGGTGATATGCCGGAATCTTCTGTTTTGTTGATAAATGACACTTTGTTCGGCTCTCCCATAGATGCCATGAACAAATGGCATATATTCCGTCAAATTCTCTCAGTACTTTAACCTGTCTTTTGAAACAGCTATCAATATGTCGTCAACGCTACTAGGAATTCCACTGGTGTAGTTAATTATGTTGGCCACTAGAACTTGTCTGTAAGGGGTTTCGAACCTGTGTGAGCATTTGCAGTGCTCTATTTTAAGCACTTAGCTACAACCTGCTTGGCAGGCACCCTTTCATTCTGCATTTACTGTCTTGTGTACATACTTCTCAAAATATATTGACATAATACAAGGGGAAATAAACCTCATCCATTATGACCTAACCCCAGAAATAAGGCTTGAGCATATGGTTTAGGACTGCAATATGGTCGAAGCTATGCCCAGACGGCACCACGACTTTTACCCATGGATTTAAATAAAAATAGTTCAATCAGTCCCTCCGCTGGAATATGAACTTATGACAGAAACCAAAAAGAAGATTTGAACATGGGACTGCACTAGGGTTTGAGCTTATGACCTAAAACTGTAATGTACATCAAATATTTTACGAGCCTGAACCAGGGTTTAAGCTCGTGAATTAAAACAAAATATTTCATGCCAACCCTAGTCGGGAATTTCAACCTATGACCAAAGTCAACGCTGAGATTTAAACCTCCGACCTCGAACTCCATTGTTTAATCTTACGGGCTTGAAATCACCAGAATTTAATCTTTTAAAATTAGGGATGATGATAAAACTTTCAAACCGAAATTATTTTTAAAATAGAGGATGATGATAAAAATTAAAAACAAAAATTAATAGTTAAAAATACATAGAAACAAAAGGGTTTATTCTGTATCAGAACCAATGAAATCGAATCCCTGAAACCCCATGGATGAAATCGAATCCCTGAAACCCCATGGAGAATGTTGTCATGAATCCACGAATATTGTCCAACATCGATAATCTGAAGAGAGGGACAAAACAGAAAAGAAGAAAATACAGAAGAGGATTCTCGAAAGGTCGGGATATCGAACCTCCGGAGCTTCGTCGAGGCATATTGTCGACAGAGCGTGAGCGGGAGCAGCCAGACCACCTTCACTATGATGCCTCACCTGAAAATTAGAGACGATTTTGAACAAACGCGTCACCAATCTTCCTTATTTATAGACAGTAATGAGAAGTAACACTTAGGGTTTGTTATAATCATTTTTCATTACAAATAATATTCAATGGAAGCAAAAATCAACCAAAAGCGCACTCTAACGGACCCTAGAACTTTCTGGATGGGGCCTCACCTTCTAGTGATATGCCTTGTCTATGAACTTAGGGGGAATAAATAAAACACGTGGACACATGATTCTCCATACAATAAAGGAGAATTTGCAAGTAGTCACATAGAAACGAAAGGAAACTTTGTGAGAGATATATCCATCAATGTGGACCAAGCGAAAACTTTCCATTTTAAGTGATGTGTACACCATGTTGGTTTGGTTTATTTTAAGGGGATGAAATATAATTTTTCGGATTTTATATTAAAGTTAGTTATTTTACGTATGGAATTAAGGTTAAATGTTGTTTAAAAGTATATGATTTTATTATTGTAGCTTCAACAATAATAGTATTAGTATTGGATATTTGTTTCTTTTCAAATATTATTTATGTTAAAATTGAGTTTTTAGTCTTAAAGTATGACTTTACATTGTTTTTTTATTGGTTAAATGTTCATCTTCTTCAAACATAAGGAAATAAGTTGACGGCCCAATACCCAAAGGCATCTTACAGGAGTGGAAGTCTACCCCTTATGAAACATTAGTGGATTATTTTAGGTGGTTAGGTTTTGTTTGTCCACAATGATGCAGCTACATGTTGAGGTCTTGAGATTGTATCAATAAAGGGTAGGCCAATAGCTCTGAGAGTATTGTAGGCTTTTTCCTGCTTTGGAAAAAAATGTGTAAATCTATTTTTTTTCTTTTATCTCTCTTTATGGAAGTGTTTATATATAAATTTCATCTCTCTTTCATGTTAGATTATAAGGCTTACTTGTTGATTGGGTATAGCTTGGATGGTTGAGAGGAATGGATGTTATCCTCCCCACTCGGGTTCAATTCCCATAAAAATGGCATGATAAGCTCATAATGAGTATTGTTGTAATGGATTCGAGCCTTGTTTCCCTATATTTTAAAAAAAAAGATTATAAGGCTTACTTATGTAATAATATCAAGTTGTTAGGCATTAAGTTATTGTTAAATGATGATTAAAATAATCACTCAACCACCTCCTCTTTAATAAGAAGTAGTTAGATCTTTAACCATTTACAATCTCTGTAAAAGAGATATGTGTTATTATAATGATGAACTAGAGCTAATATTGAATATCATAAATTGAATGAATGATAAAATTTTGATCACACTACTTATCAAAGTGTATTGTTTGTACGCATTGTTTGTACATATTGTTTGTGTCTTTATCCTCTGCATCTATGCAAATCGTTGCTAGATGAATGAGAAGCAGATGTTGGTTGTATTGAAACGGTTGCCACAAGGAGTGTTTCCATACTTGTGAGTCACAATTTGAATCCCTATGAATTGTGAAAATAATGGAGACACCATCCATATAATAGAGCCATCAAAACGTGCTTATCATATCAGGCATTGTATTTCAGTGAGGAAGCCATTGGATGGCACCACCATTCATGAATTTGAAAGAGCCTTCATTGTATATGGTCTCCATGGCTATGATTTTGTTACACAATCGTTGCCAAGATATTGAAAGGAGGATGCATCTCAATAACCTATTTAAAATGAAACATTGAAGATTCCCTAACCCACTTGGAAGGAGAAGCAAATTTATGAGCCAACATCATCGGAATGAAAGAAGCTACCATTCATGTGAAACACATGTCCAACAAACACAATAAGTCATGATTCTCAAAACAAAATTTGTTTGTATTATTATTCAAAGAGAAGACAGAAACTTCATTGTCCCACTTAAAAATAGAGGATCATGGGTATTTTGAAAGAATTAGAGGTACAATGGAGAATTTTCATTTTTGAGATTCAAAGGGGGTAGATTTCACGTTGGTCATGCAAGAAACCCAGCTTATGAAGGTTCCAACTATGGCATATCCATATTAAGTAGTTGTTCTTCCATTTCCTTCTTTTGTTATTGATTTTTTTCTTCATATATTTCGCCAAGGTCTTGCGACTCGATATGATATTGACATTCAATGGCTTACAAATCCATGGGAGCTCCCTAGCTATTCTTGAGCAGTTTGCAACAAACAACTTTGCAAATGGGAGAAACAAGGGTGCATACCTTGCTAGTTTGATTGTAAGGTATAAGGTAGACAACTTAGCAAGTGGGAGAATTCCAATGCTACATCAAGGACAAAGTTTAGATCTGCCATTTAGAGATGTTGGGCTACTTGAAATAACTGGAACAAACAATTCCTCTTTACTAGATCCTATAGTTGCATCTCATCCTCTCCCAAGATCAACTTTACCTCAACATGATCCTTATGATGCAACTACATCATTGAGCGGCCTTTCATAAGTGTTGCCACTATTGTCTAGAGATTCTCTTTTGGAAAGGATGCCAACTAGGTTAGATGATGTTCAACAAGTGTCACAAAAAGGAAATCTCCAATAAAGTTTGATCCCTTCATTACTCAACCTTTCAAGTTTGATCCTTTTACTAAAGTTCCATCGGATACAAACAATGGTGAAGACTTTGATGAAGAATTCAAGTTTTTAAGAAGGCCCACACTTTGAAGATAGAGAGGGATGTAGTGGAAGACAGATAGTTGTTCAATAGTCTAGGATGCTTGTGGATCGAAGAAACTATACCTCATTGGGGTTATGAGGCATGCATGTGGGGATTGATGTCCAATAGTTTAGGGGAGATCCAAGATCTGGAAGTTTGGTATCATACCTTTACGAGGATTATGAAACATTCAAGTGATAATGATGTCCATTGATACTGGGAAACTTGGATCATAGCTAAGAGGCTATACCTTTTGGTGGAATAGGGAGTAGCTTGAAGGAGTGTTATTGGTCCAAGCATTGTTTTCAAAGATGAAGCCTCTAAAGAATGTCTAGCTCTATTTTAAGTTGTATCAATGTGTGTTTGTTTTCAGTGAGTTTGTTTTAAGTGGCATAAGCTTTAAGAGGGTGTGTTAGATGATAAGGTTTACTTATGTAATAATGCCAAGTTGTTAGGCATTAAATTATTGTTGGATGATGGTTGAGATAATCACTCAACCACCTCCTCTTAAACAAGATTTGCCTATCCACATACCTGCCACCCAAAAAAAAAAAAAAAATGTAAAACCACTAGGTACATTGTTTGTTCCACTGAAAGCTCCTATTTATTCATGGTTCTAGCATGTTATAACAGTTTTGTTGGGCCATCAACTCAACAAAACCTCCATTAAAGCATAAAAATATTGCGTTAAAAAAAGGAACTTAGTGTAAACCACCAAGGATTAGGCACTTTTTTGTCAATGCTCTTTCAACATAGCGTGGATAAGATGTGCGATGTAAAAACTAAGGTTAAAATTAATTTGGGCAGTGTTACTTTAGTTTCACTGTTAGACTAGAAAATTGACGCCCATTTATATCGTTGTAATTTCACTGATTTGATGGATCTCATCCTCTTATTCTACTGATCACCGCACCAACCTTTGTTAAATAAAAAATTTAAAAAATCAACTTGCATTGTAACGTGTCATAGAACATGATACCATGTCAAATGCCATCAATGTTCTCGTCTAAAAAGTGAAAGGCAACAGGTCTTTGTCACTTAACATTGATGGTGAGTGTGCCTCCTTTTAACGTGAAGATTCTCGTCTAGGGTTCACTTAGTTGGTTAAACGGAAATTGTATGTAATTATGCATCTGGCAGTCTCGTTAAGCACGCCATTCACACGAGCAAGAGAGGTTGGTAAAAGGGTGAGATAAAAATAGATACAGAGAATTTACAAACATGGTTGTATTTATTTTCCCCCCTTGTTGACTCATTAATAAGGGGTTGGTTTCAATAGCCAATCCGATTTAAGAAAACTAGTTTTAAATAATTTAAAATAAAAAAATTCAAGTTGCAATGTAAAACTTTGAAAAAGCTCAAAAACAATTTGGTCAATACGAATTAATAGGTGATCAATAACATATCAAATACTATATACCACTGCAGGGCAGTAAATATAATAAAAAATAGTTAGATTTTATAATCAATCTCTATTAAAAAAACATGCACTTGTAATGATGAAATGAAAATAATATTAAATCTCTATATTAAAAAAAAAAACATGCACTTATAATGATGAAATGAAGATAATATTGAATATATTCTTTAAGTTACTCTCGTTCATTCTTCATTGTTTATCATTTGTACATCATATATATATATATATAATTTACTGAGAAGAATGTATAATGGCTCTAATGCTTTGATATTGTTAGTGATATGTGAGTAACATAATTTTTTATATTGTATGGATTCTAAAAGGTTCTTTGGGCAATGAGTCATACGTTTACATGAACATCTTACAAGGGATTTTGAGAATGTGTTTATTATGCATATGTGATTTTGTTAACATATTTATTTTTTTGAGTCTCTCATTCATCTTTTATTTAATATATATATATATATAATCCACTTTAATGCACTATATAAAGGAAGAGTGTATAACGTCTCAAATGCTTTGATATTGTTAGTGATATGTGAGGAACATAATGTTTTGTATGGATTATAAAGGAACATAATCCATACAAAGGAAGAGTGAAATAAAGGAAGAGTGTATAATGTCTCAAATGCTTTGATATTGCTAGTGATATGTGAGGAACATAATGTTTTGTATGGATTATAAAAGGTTCTTTTGATAGAGTAGGGGCAATGAGCCATACTTTTACATGAACATTTTATAAAGGATTTTGAGAATGTGTTTATTATCCATATGCAGAATGTAATTTTGTTAATATATAATAAATTGTGAATATATGTGTGTGTGTGTTTGTGTGTGAGTGTATAATGACTTAAATGGTTTGATATTGTTAGTGATATGTAAGAGTATAGATTATAAAAGATTTTTTTTAAAGAATAGGGATAATGAGCCATATTTTTACATGAACATTTTACAAGGGATTTTGAGAATGTGTTTATTAAACATATGCAGAATGCAATTTTGTTAATATATAATAAAGTTGTGATTTTTTAAAAAATCACAATTTTATTATATATTAACAAAATTGCATTGGCATATGTTTAATAAACACATTATATATATATATATATATATATATATATATATATATATATATATATATATATATATATATATTTTACAATGGTGAAAGCACATTTATGTACAATAAGTTATGAGATTTAGTGTTAAAGTTATCGAATTGTTTTTGTTTTCCCATAATTTGTTTGTATATTTCATAAATTTTCTTATATCATTTTTTTTTTCCTAAAAAAATTATTTTAAATCAAAATTTATTTGTACCAATTAAATTTTAAGGTGTAAAGATATATCTAGAGAATGGATAAAGATAAGATTTAATATTTGTACAATTTTCAAATGAATACATTTTAGAACATTTTTGTAATTAGAATATATGTAGTTGTATGTCACATAACATAAAATCAAGGGGCGTTCAACAAAAGGATTTTGAGAGGCATTTATCAATATCTAGTGAAAGTAGAGGTATTCTTTATTATCCCACAAATTCACATGCTATGTCACAGGTTCATTGAGTGGAGATCCCATGTATCATTGTTGGAATGAATGAAGTGCTTGGCAGGTTTCCTTGGGATATATATATTCCAATGAAAAAATCTATAATTTTATTTATAGTAAACAAAAGTACATAGTCATATGCTTCTGGACATTCAAAAAGGTGTTTAACAATGTAATATCTTGGTTTGACCCTCTTGAATATTTTATATTTAGTTACGTTGAAATGTTTTTCTACATGCATATTTTATTACCATGTTTTGTTTGACACCATAAGGTAGATATGCCATGGTGGCTTGAACATTTTGAACACTTGTAAATATCTTTATTTGGCAAAATTAATAAAATGGCAAGGCTTACCAAGGCAGGAGCGCCTACAGGGGCTATGATACCATGAGAGGGGAAATGTAAGGGGGTCTGCATGAATGTTATATGCCTAGATGTCTATGTCTCCTACCCACCTCTCATTTATGGTGTTACTATGAGCCTAGCCTATGTTAAAGAAAATATGAGCAAGTGAATATAACCTTATTTAAATTTATGCAGTCGTCTTCTATATTCTTGGGGTTTATCTTCCCTACATTCTAACTAAAAGAAGTTGGGATTAGGTTCTTGTTATCCATATTTCACTCATGAAAAGGGAAGAATTTGAATGGGAAGAGGGAGCCAATTCTTGGAGAGGAGAGAGAAGAGAAAAAAGAGAGTTTTTTCTTTGAAAAGGTTGGTTGTCACACTATGTAATGAATAGCTATGAAAGGAAGCCATTAGAGCTTTGAGAAAAGCTAAGAACCAAGAAAATTATATCGAAGAAGGGACATCAGCCTAGACATTTCTATGCACACATTGAATAGCACTAGAGGGAGGATATTTCTAAGGAATTGTTGAGCAGAGAAGGAAGACCTCCTTGTGTTATGTGGGGGATGTATTATGGGTTCCAAAGAAATACTCTATCTTTAAAAAACTCTATAGTGAGACACTTGGTTGATAATCTTATTGCATGAGATAAAGAGACTATCCTAAGTTCCTTGCATTACTTCTTCACCCTGGTGGTATCATAGCTCGACTAGGGGTGGTGTCCATAGTGGAATACCTATGGTTGGGTGGAAAATCACTTTTCCTAAGCTAGTTTTCCAATCTAAAACAATCAAACAAATAAGTCCATTTTCTTTTTTTTGAAATTCTAATATACATATACATATTTGGTTAAAGAATCACATGGGTGTTCTTTATGAGATCCCTATGTGTTTTAAGAGTTAATCATTGTGAGAGTTTTTATATATTATTGCGAAAGAATTATATTGAAATTTGTTTTGTAATATTTTGGATACAAATTGGTTATGATTGGGCTACTTTATATTACCTATGTGTATTTGAAGCTCGGTATCTATTGCAATTCTTTCCATGGAAAAAACATAGATTTTGTCGCTTCATTCTTAAGTTTTCCATCCATGGACAGAGTTGTTTTTATGAAGAGAAAAGGAAACACTCTTTCAGCATGAAATTTTCACTGATATTTTCTTTTGGCAAATTGATTTGATATTGGCCAATTCATTTCTCTTGTGGGCGTGAATTTCTAATTTTAAATTATATTGGAAAAGAGATTTGATAATGGCCAAATTGATTCCATTGTGGGCATGAATTTTTGAGTTTAATATCACTAGGAAAATTGATTTCGCAGTGCTAAAATCACTGCCCTTGTGGACACAAAATTTGGGCTTACATCTCTTAACTAATTCAATTCTCTTTAATGGAAAATCACCACCCTGGTGGGCATAAATTCTAAGCTTGATTTGTTGTTAATTTGAATTGTTTTTGTAGTAGTATATGTATAACATGGGGCGCAACCATGGTAGAGCCCATGGATGTAGTAGCCATGGAACAAGCTTCATGGGCCAAGAAAACCAAAGAAACTTGTCAAGGAGGCCACAACAACATACCTTGGTTTCCATGGCCAGTGGCTAAGTCTCCAAAGGCTCTATGCCTTGAGTAGAAAATTCTCAATGGGAAGAAAAAGCATTGCCATGACAACAACCCATGTCTCTATTTTTAATTAATCTATGTTAAGTCAATTTATGGATTTTGTTGCCTTACTAGTATGAGAGGCATTGATGGTTGTTGTGAGTCCATCTTTGGAAAGATTTAATAGCTATGGGTAGCACTAATCGAGGAGGATCCCCACAACAGATTTGATGGTCACAAATTCTGTCGAAAATGTCTATCCAAATCCCAATCAATGTGGGATAATTCCATGGAGGGTGATTTTAAAAATAATTGAAATCTATCATGCTAACCAAGCAATGCAACATGTGGGCCAATTTCCCTCTTCTCGACCAATTTGAATTTTGGTTTACACGATGTTGTATGTGGGATTTTATTCCCAAGAAAAGGAGAAAAGATAGAGGATGGAGGATCACATAGAGTAGAGATCAAACCAAATCAAAGAAGATGATGTGCACCGAGGTCAATTTGCTAGATGAGAGTGAGGTAGCTTAGAGGAGAAGATAGTTGGGTGATTTTTTTATCCACCAAGACGATGTTGTGATGGAAAAATATGATAGAATTGTTGTTGTCATGCTTGAAGATTTGTTGTGAAGGAGCGCTTGTTGAGGAGAATGCGCGATCGACCCATCCTCTATATATTGTTGCTTGATGTACTTGTGCATATATCTCTTTGCCAGTGGACAACGATTGGTTGTTGAGCGTGGTTTTACAAGTATGGAAGTACAATGATCCATGTGACTAAGTTGGAGAATTGTTGTTGTAAGGAGGAGAAGCCCCTTTATTTCGAGAATGGGCAAGCCTCTGTTCATTTTATTGCATGAAGAAGCCATTGAAGATCGGGAACCTGTGATATCATCTTCCTAGAGGACATCATAGATTGTTTTTGCATATTGAAGGGAATTATTTGACGTAAAGAGGTGTAATCATGTACTTTGCATCCTTCTTAATGGATCGGTTCATCATTTGAAGCAAACCCATAGACATAGCCCATATGGGTGAACTCTGTTATTAATTTGTTGAGTATTGCCTGTGTTATTTCAGTTCTGGTTTAAATTTCAGTCTTTAAATACTGTTTTTTAATTAATTAATCCAATTTTTAAACGAAATTGCGAGAAATTGAGAAGCTTGTTATAAGAATCCGAATTAGTGGAACGAAGCATTTATCACCAATTTTGAATCAAGTTTGGTATCATAGCAATCTATTAGGGATTAAGTCATGTATGTTGATTTGGATTTGTACAAGTGTTGGTATTGAATGCTAACCAGGTCTAAGCTCAAGCGGGGAGAAGGTTATCTTAAAGAGTACAATCCTGAGATTGGTTCGAGACGTGCATTGCAAAGGAAAGAAATGGAATCTCCAAATGAAGGAAATCCCTTTGAATCTGAAGCAATGTTTCAACAAGCCTTTTTAGAGATGAAAACCATGGTGGAAGAATTATATAAGGAATGAAAGAAGAACGAAGAAGGCCCAAGTCAAGGTAAAGGAGAAGGAGGTGGTAGTGGTCGTCTTAAAACTCCTCCATCCCCATCCTCTCCTTCAAGTTCAAGTTCCTCTTCAATTCCACAAAAAAAAACAACTAGAGAAATATGATTCTAATTTTCCTATATCTTGGTTGAAATTAGATGTGAAATTTCACTTTCCAATGTAYAATGGAGAGCTTAATGTAGAGAAATTGGATCATTGGATCAACCAAATTAAAGTATATTGCAGGGTTCAAAAAATTRTGGASGAAGAASCAAAATTCCAGCTAGMTACTCTTCGACTRAGAGGCACAACATTGATTTAGTGGGAGAGTAAGAATCAAGAAGRTCTTCTTAAGAAAGGTAAAATGCTATCTTCCTGGTATGAATTTATAGCTACATTAAATAARCAATTTTATCTTTTAGGGTATATGAAACAAGCAATAATGGATTGGAAAAAACTAAGGAAACAAATGAGATAATGTGAAAGACTATGTTGAAACACAAATTGACACTGAGAGGGGGGGGGTGAATCAGTGTCTGGAACTTTTGGCTACTTTTCACACTTTCATGGATTAACTAAATTAACTGAATACGATATGTAGTTCAATTAATTATTCATAAACATGTATAACACAAACTGTATGAAGTAGATAAAATATCATTCTTTTATTTAGTTAACTTGAATGAATACAAATAAAATCAATCCTTTAATATCTTCAACTTCAACTGAATATGAGAGATCCAACTCTCTGATACAAGACCCAACTTTTAGTTCTCGGATCCAACTGAGAAATTATGAATCCAACCTCATAACAAGACCTGGCTTATTGATTTCAGATCCAACTAAGATGTGAGGAATCTAATCGTCATGACAAGACTCAACTTGTAAACAGACACCAACTTGATACAATGAACTTTCATTCAATAGATTATATATATATATCCACTAAGATACACTCTTCCCTTCATATTCCTTTACTTATATATTCCTCCAAAGGGTGTCATCTTGGAATGAAACATTGCACCCCTTCGTTTAACTATCACAAATAGTAACTTTTATTAATTTATTTTCGTGTACCAATTTAGACAATGATTTTCATATGAATATTCTGGTGTGATGGAATTGCATTTTAAAATTCTATGACATGGGTTTTTTGCAGACCATGCCCAATTAGCCGACATTCAAGAAATTTCTCGAGAAAGTGTGTGAGGTGGCTGGTACAAGTAGTTCTTTGAAGGCAACTTGCTCAGATTTTCCTTTCGTCGTCGGATGCCAGATAGACTTCAATACATAATACCTGAATGTCTAAATCAACCTCCACATATCTCCTTTGTTGGTGATTATTTAAACTCAACTTGTAAACATTTTGCTTGATGGTTATATTAAAATTGGTTCCCCCTCAGTTGCTCGTCACTAAAGATTTGACTTGGTCTAACCCTTTTTCGTATTTGCTTCCTCATTCGACCGACAAACATCTTTTTGGTTGACTCAACTAGGAGAAATTTCAACTTGAGTATTTCAATTCTAGTTGATCCATCTTGCTTTAGCCTCGAACCGGCTTATATTTAATTTTTCTTCAACTTCGACCTTTAGGTTAATTCTTTCTTGGACCGTCTCAACTTGGAAGAAAACCAACTTGAGAAATTCAAATTTGGTCGTCTCGACTTGCTTTGGCTAACTTGTATTTCCCAACTCAATTTTCCTTTGACTTCGATCTTTAGTTGGTTTGAATTATCTTCGACTCATTTCACAGTATATTGACTTCTAGATAATCGACCTTATTGTTCTTTGAATCGACTCAACTTGTGACTCGATGGTGTCAATGCTTCCTCACCAAACATGAACCATTGACATTCTGTCTCATCTCTGGAATCTTCTTCAATTGATATTTTCTGAATCACTTTCAATGAACCATGTCTTATTAACTTCTTTATTTGTGATTTGTATGGATCCACATTGGATTATCTATTTACCCTTTTTATCTTGACAATTTCTTCTTTTATGCATGGATGTTAATGACACAATCTCAACCTTATACAGTATAGGATGAGTGTATCAAGCTCATACAATATATTAGTCAATATTGTATTTCTATTAATATTCAATTGACCTTCATAACATTATGTCTAATATTGACAATGCTTGATAGTCAAGTCACCTTCATAACATTATGTCCAACCTTCATAACATTATGTCCAATATTGACAATGCTTGACATTCAAGTCACCTTCATAACAATATGTCCAATATTGACAATGCTTCTCAAAACAATCAATCAATGATACTTCACCTATTTATCAAGGTTGGCATCAATGACAACCAAATTGCCAACAATCTCCCCCTTTGTTATTGATGGCAACCTTAGTAAAACAATCTTACTTCCCTTGTGAAATGTATTCTGTATTTTTGTTGCACGAAATTGCAAGTAGTCAGCACTCCCTGCGTGTATCATGACAAGGGACTAATCGCCTCTTGTGGATCCTTGAAATCTGGCGGTGGTGATTTACCAATCACCTGCAGGTTTTGGTGTAACGACAGCCGTACTACCAACAAATGGTATTAGAGCTAGAGGTCACGAGTTCGATACACACTTGGCTCGCACTGAGGGGGAGATTGTTGCATGAAATTGCAAGTAGTCAGCACTCCTTGCGTGTATCATGACAAGGGACTAATCGCCTCTCGTGGATCCTTGAAATCTGGCGGTGGTGAGTTTACCAATCACCTGTGGCTTTTGGTGTAACGACAGCCGTACTACCAACAATTTTGAGTCCTTTGAGTTGACTTTGTTTTACTCTTTATCTCTCCCCCTTTGAAAACAATGACAAAAGGAATATTTCTCTTCCCCCTCTAAGATGATGCTCCCTCTAAGGTTATGCTCCCTCTATCTTTGTCCCATTTATTTTGGACTTTGTTTTTATTTTTTATCTCTCCTATTTTGACATCAATGACAAATGAAATAAAACTTTTACTGCTTTTCTCCCCCTGTGAATGTGCCAGTTGTTATCTCAATCTCTTGGGATTTTTGTGTTCAATAGGGTTTTATTGTCTTCTCCTTTGTCATAACAGACAAGGATGTGAAGCTTACTGATCTTCTTGATCTATTTCTTCTTCTTCTTGATATTCTTTAGTTCTTTGATTCCAAGAGATCTTTATTGTTCTTTCATATCATTAATAACTTTGCTCTGTTCATACTATGTCTTTATATATTTTGAACTCCTTTTGTTGCTTTCTTATTTAGATATTATTTGTTTTATTCATCACACTATTCTACAGACTGATTTGTTGTAATACCCCAAGGACGAGACTCGATTGTAATTAGGAATGTAACATCTTTTGTAGGTTGGTGAGGAAAGTACTTATAAGTTGGTAGGCTTATGTGTTGATTAGGTCGGAAGCCTAGATGTTAAAGGACATGAGCCTATTTTTTACATTTAAATATTCATATTATTAATATAACAACATCGTTGCGTGTAGACCAACCACGAAGAAAGAGTATGGGGGACTGAACTCCACAAGGTTGGGAAAGAAAGGAGGCTAAGAGATTGAGGAAAAAGGGCTAAGCTTAAGAGCCTAATAGAATAATATATTATTATTCTAAAAGTTGTAAAGAGGATATTAATTTATCCTAAGTTCCTTTAGGGAGAGGAACGAGTTCCAAGTGGGGGGAACGTTCTCCTGGAGATCCAAGTCTCATCCAAAACACATGTATATTTATGGGGGACCATGTTGGCCCTCTGTTACCTCGACTCACAGATGCACTGAGAAAGCATGCAATGAGCCAGTCCGCCATTGTTGAATTCCAAGACACCCGAATCCCTGCAACAAAACCCTAGTTGATACACTTGCTCCACACGTACCCTGGGGGTTTCCTGCGTATTTTCCTGTCAGTACTGTTCCCCACGTCCAGTTTCTATTGCTTCCATCACCATGCCTATGTGTCATTTTCCTTAGACAACTTCGAGAAACTAGATTCATATTTGTTTCCCTGGAAACTGTAACCTTAACCTTGATGATTGATTCAAGCATACTATAAACTTTATGTAGTACCAATATAATGCATGTTCGGGTTCCTTCCCTCTTCTTCTATCTGGGTATTC
>JASDQU011404181.1:12347-32788 GCA_032191745.1 Picea mariana
GCTTATCTGGAAGGAGGAATTGATTTACAAATTCAGTAACCATGTGCTCCTTCTTCCACCATCTTTCCCCTCCAACCACGAGCCTGCGAGCCTTTGCTATAGTCTGCTCTATCACTAGCATCAACATCTTACCGATTTCGACCTCGTGACCATCGAAGTTCAGAGCGAATTCCATGGAAACCTGCTCATTATAACCTTGAAATGTGGTGAGAAACTCAAAACACCTGTCGTCTCTGAATCTTTGGGCCATCTAAGGATAGGCTTTAAGAATTTTGGCACCTTCTGGTTCTATTCTGGCAACCTGTCCGCTCCTCTTTGACACCATTAAACTCAATTCTACAACCGTCGTCCTCGGGTTCCAAATTCACCACCTACAATTGTTAGTGTATTCTGTTGCTTTGAATGGATACCTGCATTTCTCCCCGCAAGCTTGAATTAAGCCAACTCGAATAGGTAACATATAATGATCATCAAGCAACAGGTGATTTTGAAATGAACCCTGCGCGCGTGCATAACAATTATATTCTGAAACTGTTGGATTTGGAAATGATTTCTAAGCTTTCATGGGAGCACATGAACTCTCAATTCATGAATCGTGTCATCATAACTAAATCGAGATAGCAGGCGCAATTTATGGCATGATTATTTGGTGCTACGGGAATAGGCTTATTCTCGTAGCGCGTTTGACAACTTGAAATTTTGAAATTCAAACGGCATAAAAAGAGACACCTCAATTTTAAACAATGTATTTTCAAAATCAAACTTAAATAAATCATGAAATACTATAATGCAAACTACGAAATACCAAAATCTAAAAATGGAAAACAACTGAAAATGGAAAATGAGGAATGGGTAAGGAGGGTTTAGGACAAGGGTTTCTCACTAAACCAAGAAAAAATTAGAGACTAACATTGGATCCTTCTGGGGATGGAGTTTTTATACTAAACTCCAAGAACTGTAGACCATTGCCTTCCCTTTATCTCTGATTCATTGATTCCCCTGCGACTGTCTGTCTTTTATTTTCAGCATAACTGTAAAAACAAGTCCATTGGGTATATGGAGTCTTTATTGAAAGGAAACCTACTGTACTAACTCTAACCTGATGAGCCTTTAGATGAAATAATGTTTCAAGAACCTCCCATTCACTTGGCCCCCAAAATTTTTAGTGTTGTCTAAATTATGTAGGAGAAAAGTGTTATTTTTCATTACCTTGGTTATCCTGAAAGGACCATACCATAGATTATCGAACTTTCCTTGTTTTTCTTTATCTTCTCTCCTGGCGTCCCATATCAACACTAAATCCCCTTCATTGAAAACATCTTTCTTAGTTCCTTTTTCAAATGTAGCCTTGATTTTGTTCTGATGAGCAACATCTTTCTGGTTAACCTGTTCTCTGGCCTGCTGAACTTCAATGAGCTGAACTTTGGACGTCATTGGGTTCTTCCTGTTCTTCTTGCAGAAACTTCAAGAATGGAAGGCCCAATTGAGTTGGAAGGAGAGCTTCTGTGCCATATACCATCTGGAAGGGATATGTCCCAATAGATTTATTGTTGCTGATGCGATCAACCCATAAAGCAAATTTTAACTTGGAATCCCATGCTTTTTTTATTTTTTGCCAGCAACTTTTTGATAATCCTTACCAGTGTCTTATTGGAAGATTCAACCAATCCGTTCCCCTGGGGGTAGTAGGGAGTAGAATGAACCAATTTGATATTGTATTTATTGCAGAATTCAAGCATGGAATTCAACTTAAAAGCCTGTGCATTATTAGTGACCAGTTTTTTAGGACAACCAAACCTGGAAAAAATATATCCCTCTAGAAATTCCATGATTACCTTGTCTGTAGTATTTCGAGTCAGAATTGCTTCTATCTACTTTGTAAAATAAGTGGTGGTCGTAATAATCCATCTATGATGTCCTGATGAGGTGGGATTAATCTCTCCAATGAAATCTAATCCCCACTATTGGAACTGTCCATGGGCAATGATTGGTTTCAGAGGCAGAGATATAAGTTTCTGCTTCCTGGAAAATTTCTGACAAGGTTCACATGCCCTGACCTGAGAAAAAATATCTGAGAATAGAACTGGACAATAATATCCCGCTCTAAGAATTTTTAAGGCAATAGCCTTCCAATGATGATGACCTCTGCAGACACCATGATGCAGATCTTGAAAGATTTGTTTAGCCTCCTTTTCGTCCACACATCTTAACAAAAAACCGTTGGGATCTTTCCAAAACAGGATTTGATCAACAATACAATATTTTACAGCTCTCAACTTTAATGATTTGTATTTTGATTTATCCAACTCTTGGGGAGATTGAAAATTCAACAAAAAAAATATGATGTCTTTGTACCATTTTGAAGAAACATACTTGTTGTTTATTTGTAAATCAATTTCTTCAATCTGGACAGAAGAGTCCTGTGTCATGTCTAAAAGATGGTATAATCCAATTGCTTTGCAATTGAATTCTATCATTAATTTGGCAAGGCCTTGTCCCTTTATCGGCTGGGTAGGATTTATGGTGAGATCGTATTCCAAGATTTTGGTTATCCATTTCCCCCGCTTACCTTCACAATCAGGCTGAACCAATATTTCTTTGACTGCACTTCTTGGGACATAAACAATAATTTTTGATTGAAGAATATACGCTCTGAAATATTTTAAGGCCTTCACTAAGGCATAGGCCTTTTTTTCTATTAGATCATACTTCAATTCAGAATCCCTGAGGGTTTTGCTAAAGAAGGAGATAGGCTGCTCGTGACCTTGCTCATTTCTTTGCAGAAGAACAACGACTATGGTATTTTCTGATGCAAATGAAAAAATCATGAACTCTTTAGAAAAATCTGGGCTAATTAGAATAGGTGCCTGAATAATAGCCTGTTTGATCTTTTCGAAGGATTCTCTTGCCTCCGGTATCCACTTAATTTCTGCATCCTTTTTCAACATGTCAGTGATGTTTTTGACAATCTCTACAAAGTTAGGTATAAACCTCCTTAAAAAATTAATCTTACCAATGAAGGACTGAATTGACTTTTTATTTCTCGGAATGTCGATTAGCTGAATAGCCTTTACTCTTTCTGGATCTATTTTAATTCCTCCAGGAAAGATGATGTGTCCAAGAGGCTTACCTTCCTCCATGGAAAAATGTGATTTTTTGGGATTAAGTGATATGCCGTACTTCCTGCATTTCTCAAAGGTCTTCTTCAAGTGTTGTAAATGTTCTTCATCTGACGCTGAAAATACAATGATGTCATCAAGGTAAATCACCACAAACCTGTCTTTCTCGCCAACGAAAATAATGTCCATAGCTCTTTGAAATGTAGCTCCAACATTCATCAACCCAAAAGGCATCTTTTCGTACATAAAGGTGCCCCAGGGAGTGGTAAAAGTTGTTTTATTTTTGTCTTCTTCCATTACTGATATTTGATTGTACCCTAAATATCCATCAAGCATAGAAATTCTCTTTGCGCCGACAACCTTTTGTAGGATATAATCCATTTTTGGTAATGGATAATTGTCTTTCAGAGAACACTTGTTTAGATTCCAGAAGTCTACACAGAGCCTTATCTCTCCGTTCTTTTCCTGACGGGCACAAGGTTTGCTACCCATTCTGAGTATCTCAGTGGCACTATAATTTTTTTTTCTAGCATCCTCTTCAACTCCTTTTCTATTATTGGTAACTGTAAAGGATTGAATTTCCTGAATCTCTGTTTTATGGATTTTGATCCAGGTTTCAAAGGGATTTTATGCTGAATAATTTCTGTATCAAACACTTTCAGATCTTCATAAGACCAAGAAAATATATCTAAATATTGTTTCATTAATTCAATATATGCTTCCTTCTATTTTTTTGACAGTTTCCTGGATACTTTTACCAACCCGGGATTTGCATCCGAACTAATGTCACAGTCTTCCACATCTATTTCTTCTGTTTGGATAACAACCTTCCTGGAGACATCATTATGATTGAACAACCTTTCTAATGGAACCAAACCCTTAGGCAAATGGTTTATCTTCAATTCGATGATTTTGTGACCAACAATAGTATCTTGAAGAACTTCTATAGTGTGTGTTTCTGCTTCTGCATCTTCATCATCTTGATCAATTGAAATATTAGAAAATTCTTCAATGGTTTTCAAAAATCTCTGAATTTCCTCATCATCTTTAAAATCCTGCCAATGTTTTATATTATCCGGAATTGAGGGTCTGTGTCTGACTTCAATTTGAAACTTCAGATTAAGAAACATCGGAGTTTTATAGTTACTTGCTGCAAATGCCAAAGAGTCAGCCTGCTGATTTAAATCCCTATGAACAAAAGTAATATTGAATGCCAAGAAGAAATTATCCACATAATCCCACACCTCATTTCTGTATTATTTCAATATTTGTTGTTTGGTTTGATATATGTTTCTAACCTGGTGAACAATAAGTTCAGAGTCTCCAAAAATAGACAACTTATTTATTCCCATGTCTCTTGCGGCTTTCAAACCTAATATCAAAGCTTCATACTCACTGATGTTATTAGTGGTGTCAAATTCAAGTTTATATGACATTGGAATAACCTCCTTGGTAGGGGAAATGAAGACAATACCAGCTCCAGAACCTTCTTTAGAACAAGCCCCATTAAAATACATTTTTCAAGCAAAATGGTCTTCACTATCTCCTACTGTAGTTATTGACTTTCTGACTGATACTTCTGCCATTTCCTCATCCATATGAAAAATAGAAGAACCCAGATCATCTTCTACAACATATATAGGATGATTAGTGTGATTATTGTGATCACTTACCAAATAAGCCAGTCTGATTTCTCTGTATAATCTCCATTGTTTGCCACCAAAAACAGGTATGGTTGCATAGCTTAGGTCCATCTATAGAGTGCCACCTACCTTTTTAGCCCAAGATCTTGAAAGAAGCATCCCAAATTTTGGTGGTATGTCAGCCACGATAACATCTAATACCACACTCTTCATAGGTAATTGGGAAAGAGTTACAACCACATCTTTCATAAGCCCAAGACATTTGACTTTCTTGGAATCAAAAGAATATAGATCATGATATGGTCTAGTAATGTCCAACCCTAATTCTTCCATCACGACCTTAGGCATGACATTATGCGAAGCACCAGAGTCCATTAAGCAATTATGTAGTATCTTGTCATGGATATTTAGTGAAATGTAAAATGGTGGAGAGGCATCAATTTTGTCTTCAATGTGAGGTCCAATAGTAATGGTAGCGTTTTCATCTTCAAGGTTGACTGTATCTGAGAAGGTGACATGAGTTGGAGCTTCTAGAGCCTCAAGGACAGTTTTTCTGAATGGTTCTGTTTTCAAAAGTTCTAATAATGGTACTGGAATCTTGATTTTGTTGATTTCATGTTCTAAATTGAAAGCAGGAACATTTTTATCTGGTTCCCTTATGTTAGCAGTGCTATATTTGACAGGTTGCTTCAATGAATGATCAACTTGAACATTGGGAACACCTTTGATTGCCCCTATCTTAACTGGAGTACTGGCTTTCTTTGTAGAAATAGGTATATCTACTTTAGGTGCCTGGGAACCAGATCTAATATTGTACTTTTTCCTTGTAGGTTCATGCTGGACAATCTCCTCTCCATCCCCTTCCTCAAACTGATTTGCAATCAAAGTATCTTCATATTCTTGCTGTGTCACATGTAGAGGAGATGATTCAAAATCATTCAAATGAACTACAGGGTCTTCTTCTGTACCATCATTATCTTCCTACTCATCTACTGCATTATTTTGAAAAGGAGGTAACACCTTTTGGTCATCTTGATTTTTTCTTTCTCTTGGTAAAATTTAAGGTACATTGTTTGGTCTCCTGAACTGATTTGGATTTTTGTAATCGCCCTCCTGTGCAGGTCTATTGGGCTGTTTTTGTTCCATCTTCAACCTTTCCATCTCAGATGTCAAAGTTTTCAACATCTTAGTCATTTCATCCATTTTAATATTGGATGCTGAATTAGAAGATGAAGGCAAATCTTCCTTTTTCTTTTTTCTATCTCTGTCACTTCTGGACTTCAATTTGTCTACTGCTAATATGTTTGATTCTACCTCTATAGCTACATCTTGCATTAGGCTGAGGGTAGTGGCTCTTCTTTCCCTAAGCAACAAGGAAAATTCGGCATCGAATGCATTGGCAAAAGTGATTTTCGCTGATGTCTCAGAAGGTTTTATCTCCTCTGGAATTTTACCATACATTAGGTTGAACCTTTTGGTAAAATCAGGTATTGATTCACCTTGTTTCCTCCTTAAAGCACCAAATTCAGTAATGTAGTATTGAAAGTCTTTTTTATCTGCCCATTGATTGAGAAAGGCCTCATCTAAAGCTACAATATCAGCTATTGAATTAGCAGGCAAACTCCTGAACCACTTGCTTGCTTCCCCATTTAAACTTTGTACGAATAATCTCATCCACACATCAACATGCTCTACATTGAAATTGTTTGCAAAACTATAAAAAAAACTCAAATGCTCTTCAGTAGTAACTGATCCATCTCCATTAAATTTGGGCAAATATCTCATATAATCATTTGGTGGAAAATCATACATGACTTGTGGAAGTACTAGGGGAGCATACCTAGCTGCAACTATTTGGTCCATTCTATATGCGGCCATATTAGCTGTGTTCAGAGCTTTGGGAATGAGCAAGATTGGTGATGCTGTAGGTGAAAAAATCCCTTGTATATGACAACTCTTATGTGCTGTCCTTGAACCTTGTTTTTCAGCAGATGGAGATTTCTTTTCTGGACTATGATCAACTAATGGATTGTGAAACAGAGGATTATCAAAATAACAATAATGTGATCCAAAATCCTCAGATGAGAAAGATTCACAAGATGATGAAGAAGTATTTGTTTCAGTCTTAACACCTGTGCTGGGAATCTTCAAATTTCCAGTTTTAGGTAACAAGTCTGGATATTCCTGTTTAATGAGTTCAATAAGCAACTTCTTTTGTTCTGGATTTAATTCTGAAACGTTTGTAGGGAATGAAACTATATTAGACTCATCAACATGCTTAATTTCACTTTTGTGTTTTAAATATTCATTTGCTTGGGTTTTGATGGTTTTAGAAGACTCTGCTTGAGAATTTTCTGAAGATAATTTCCCTTTTGAAAGTGAAGACTGACTAGGAAGAACTTTAGGTTTTCTTAGTATTTTTTTAGGATCTGGCACTGCTTCTATAGGCTCAGAATTTGGATTTTTCCTTGTTACTGGTCTCTTATTCGATGGTGGAGGATTTTGAGGAATTTTAGGTCCTTTGCCTTCTTTTTTAGGAGCCACAATTACCACAGAGGAGTCGCTAGGTGAATAATCACAATCTTAGAAAATGTCCAAAATCTTGTTCACCATCAAGATCTGAATCTAAACTTGTCGTTTCCCCAGGGAAGATATCTTCGTTTCTTCATCCCTGACAACGACGCCAAAAATGTTAGTCCCTAAAGTTGCACTTGACTGTGAGAGGGAAACCTAGGGCATCATTTGTTTATTGTAAAGTATTTTTAAGGTTTTATGATTTGGTTTTTGTAGAGTGGTTGAAAACTGGGTCAAGATTGCAGCATGACATGAAAATCAAGATAAAAACATAGCATATCCCACTGTCTGAATAATAGGTAGATACATAGATGGATTAAACCAATTTAAGAAAAAGGAAATTGAAGTCTTCAATATGTCAACTTCACAAGAGTTTTCGTCTCAATATATTATAAAGAAACAAGGGTATCAACTTGACCTCATTACCTGAAAATTATCTCTACAGCAAAATCTTCACTGTATAAATTAACATTCAAGAATAAAAAAGGATTGCAATCTGAATAATAAATTCAAGCATGAAGAATGAAATAACAGAGTAGAAAAAAGAAGGTCTAACCATCCATATGCCTTTGCTATTGAGTGTCAATTGAACATAAATGTCTTTTACAATAAGCTCCACAAAAAGTTTCTCGAGATCTCCAATTTTTCAACCACCACATGGTCTTCCTTCTGTCTATTTAAAATATCTATAAAAACTTCTAGATCCTATTATCTAGAACAACTTTAAATGACTAGAATCGAAAAGTATCCAAATCCTAAAGTAATTCACTCAAAATGAGCTTCTACCCCCCAAAATAGTCCACAGCTCAACAACTTGATATAACAAACATTGCCAGCATTACATTTGACTCTACAAAATAGGGATTTTTTTTGACTCTATAAAACAGATCGAAGTCTTAGCGTTTCCCTGATCAAAATGAATAATCTTTTACCATATCTCCTAGAGAACCTTTAAACAAAATTTTAACAAATCTTCATGTTACCTTTAGGATAAAATCGCAGCAGTGGCTTTGGCGTTTTTCTGCTTGAGCTTCGTGGTTAGCACAACATTGTGCCAGTAGAGTATGAAATTAAGTTCCCTGAGTTCCTTAAGCAATGCCCTTTGCTCTTTCTTCTTCTTTTTAAGACTTTGAATCCTTTCTTGCTGGTGAGCATTCCACTGTTCTATCTGCGCCTTTTCCTTCTTTAATTGTTTTATTGTTTTATGAAATTCCTTAATCTTTTCCTTATCAGTTCTTATCTCAACCTTGAATCCTGATCATTATTTAGAAGGTGCACAGTTTCATTCATATTTAAGGCAACACTAGGTTCCTTCACTTTAACCTGGTATTTTGAGATTAATTATGAGCTATGTTCTTCCTCGAACTTGATGAATCTAAAGCTCCAGGTACATCTGGTAAGTAATCCGAGTCTTCCTAGTAATCCTGTTTTTCTTCAGGGAATTCATTGATGCCTTTAGCCATCTCTTTAGCTTTTACTAATCTAGTTGAAGCTCTCATTACAGGGCCTGTAGGTGGTGTAAGTACTCCCTTTCCTTTGCTGACAGATTTCTTGGGAAATGGGGTCTTTTCTGCTCTTTTCCTGGTACTTATTTCAACATCCTCAGAATCATCTTCTATGATTATGGTGTTTTCTTCTTTGATTGACAGATTGAACATTGCCTTTGACTTCGGCCTATACTTATTAGTAACCCTGGTCAAATTTCTCCAAGGTTTCTGTGATACACACAGACATTTATCCTTTTTTCTTTTGATTGCAACGTTCCTTTTGCTGGTTAATGGCATTTCAGACTTGACTGGAGTTTGAGAAACAAGATCATTATCTAAATTTGTCTCCCCTTTAACATCTTCCTCATGAAACATTTCAATTTCGAGCTCCCATCTAGGTCTCTTACTTTTGCTCTTCTTAGTTACCTTGATATCAAAAGACTCATCTTTCACAGGGTTTTCATCAGAAATATCTTGACTCTATTTAATGGTTTTCCTTCCTCTGTCCTTTTTCTTCTTATTGGATTGAGTGATAGGTTTTAAGGATTGCGTGAGCCAGTTCCAGGGCTTCTGTAGCTCGTTCAGGGAAGACATGACTAGGGTTTTAATCAGAACTTGATGGAACAAACTGCCTTTAGCATTAGGGGAAATTGACTACACTTTCTTGGACATTTTTGTCAAACTTTGAAGCGAAAAATAAGGAATATTTAAAGGTTAATCATCGTTTATATGCATCAGTATTCTGATATGGTAGATGTAGACCAATGAAAACCTCCCTTCGCAGGTGATGTATCTATGAATCACCACCAGAGTAGTGTGCCATTTGGGTCGAACCCAACTGCGAGGTATTCCCCTTCTCCAATCTGGATTCTGCTTATCTAGAAGGAGGAATTGATTCACAAATTTAGTAACCACGTGCTCCTTATTCCACCATCTTTCCCTTTGAACCACGAGCCTACAAGCCTTTGCTATATTCTGCTCTATCGCTAGCATCAATATCTTACCGATTTCGACCTCGTGACCATCAAAGTTCAGAGCGAATTCCATGGATGCCTGCTCATCATAACCTTGAAATGTGGTGAGAAACTCAAACCACCCGGTGTCTCTAAATCTTTGGGCCGTCTGAGGATAGGATTCAAGAAGTTCGGCACCTTCTGGTTCTATTCTAGCAACCTGTCTGCTCCTCTTTTGCGCCATTAAACTCAATTCTGCAACCGTCGTCCTCGGGTTCCAAATTCACCACATGCAATTGTTAGTGTATTTTGTTGCTTTGAATGGATACCTACATTTCTCCTCACAAGCCTGAATTAAGCCAACTCGAACAGGTAACATATAATGATCATCAAGCAACAGGTGATTTTGAAATGAACCCTACTTGCGTGCATAGCAATTATATTCTGAAACTGTTGGATTTGGAAATGATTGCTAAGCTTTCGTGGGAGCACACGAACTCTCAATTCATGAATCATGTCATCATAACTAAATCAGGATAGCAGGCACATGTTATGGCATGATTATTTGGCGCTACGGGAATAGGCTTATTCCCGTAGCGCGTTTGACAACTTGAAATTTTGAAATTCAAACGACATAAAAAGAGACACCTCAATTTTAAACAATGTCTTTTCAAAATCAAACTTAAATAAGTCATGAAAGACTATAATGCAAACCATGAAATACCAAATTCTAAAAATGATAAACAACTGAAAATGGAAAATGAGGAATGGTTAAGGAGGGTTTAGGACAAGGGTTTCTCACTAAACCAAGACAAAATTAGAGACTAATAGTTGGGATAATGAACTTGTTTTTCTCACCCATGGAGTCATTTACATTCCCACTAACCCAAATTTATGGTATTTTGACTTGAAATATATCTTACACCATGGGAATAGTCCTAATCATTTGAATCACAAGACTCTATGTTAAAAGAAGAAGGTTGGGTCAATGAACTTTTGTTATCACCATGAAGTTATTTACATTATTGGTGACCCAAATTCATGGTATTCTGACTTGAAATATCTCTTACACCATGGGAATAGTCCTAATCATTTGAACTATAAAGGAAAGATGGTATTAATATTAAAATTTGTGCAATATCAACTTGTGAATGCAATCATTTTTTGAAAGGACTATGATGGAATTTTATTGTGATGTTCGGAAAAGGAAGATGAAGATATGGACTTTTATTATGATGTTTGGAAAAAGGAAGATGCAGATAAAGTTCTAAAAGAACTCTATGATGGGCTAGTTAGAGGTCACTTTGTTGGAGAAACCACTACTCACACAAATTTGAGAGATAATTATTATTGGCCTACTCTCTTCAAGGTTTCTCATGCTTATGTAAGTGTATGATGTGTCAATTAAGTGATGGAACAGAGAAAAAACATCCATACCATTGCAACTTCATTTGAGAGGCTTTTTGAGCAATGAAGAATTCACATTATTAGAAAATTATACTCACATTCATCAAAATAGCATAAGTTTATCCGAATTGCTACAACTGATTTCACTAGGTGGGATAAAGCTATGCCATTAAATCAAGTTAATGAAACTATAATCATTCAATTTCTTGAACATCGTTTGGTTACTAGATTTAGTGTTGCTTTGGTTATTGTGTTTGATAAAGATTGTATTTTTCTTCATCTCAACTATCTAATTTTGCATTAGATAAATGAATCATTCTTCATTATTCAACCAACTATGATCCTCAAGTAAAATAAGTGGCTACATCTACTAATAAGAATTTGATTTTCATCTTAAAAAATATAGTAGTTGAAAACCATAGGAACTAGCACAATTATTTACCCAATGCCTTGTGGGCTAATAGAGTAACACCTAAAGGGGCATTGAGAACATCTCCATATTATTTGGTGTACGAATAAGAGACAATTTTACCACCCAATTTTTTCTTGTTTTCACTATAAATTTCTCAAGCTTCTTGAGGTCATCTTTCTTCTACTCTCCAAAATCGAATAGATACAATAGTCACGTTGGAAGAGGAAAGGGATAAAAGCAAGTTTGTTTCTCATTAACAAATCATTAAAAGATGGTTCAATAAAAACAGTGTTAGTAACCAGAATTTTGAAATAGGTGATTTGATATTAAGATGTGATAGGGTAAATGGATTAAAAGGGAACCATATCAAGTTTCAAAATTTAAGGCTAGTTTTTTTTCCCATATTTGTAACATCCCTTTGGGTATTAACCTCTCATGGGTAAATGCACTAAAAGGGAAACATATCAAGTTTCAAAATTTATGGCTTGTTTTTTTTTTCAGATTTGTAACATCTCTTTGGGTGTTAGCCTCTCAAGGATACAATTTTATTGGTTGTGTAAATTGCATCTAGAAAGAATGTGTAAATTTTATTAAATTGAATTGCGCAAATTTCATCAAACTACACACAATAAATTCAATACTTACTACTCCTAATACTATTCATTAATTGACAACTTGTAAAATATAAATATTCATTGAAATTAATAATTTAAACACATCTTAATATTATTTTATATATAGAAAGGTATGCTCAAAATAGTGTTGATCTCATTTTAATGATATCATTAATCAAGATTAAAATCATTAATCAAGATTAAAATATTATGTTGCACAATTTCAATAAAATTTAAGAATGAGTTGATATATACTTATGTATAATTTATCATAAGTTTTATTTAAAATGTTTCCAATTCTGTATTAATTATATAGTATTATTCCTACCAATATCTAAGTATTTAATTTTAATTTCAATTTCTTTATAACCAAAGACATTGATTCAAATTTAAAGCTGTTTATGATTGATTAATAATGAATTTGTTTCAAAGATATTAATAAAATGTAATACATACAAAATAAATAGTTCAATTCCAATGTAAAACTCATATTTTAATTTTTCATAGTTCAATTCCAATGTAAAACTCACATTTTAATTATTCAATCGTAAAATTTAAAAATAATTGCAACAATACTCTTAATTCCTCAATTAATAACACTAAATGGTGGGAAGATTCCACTACCGAGTGCTCTTGTTCCTAATATATATATTTTGTTTACATTCTGAATAGAACATAATGCTTCGATTAATTACACTATGGATTCAGTTTTCTATAGTTTACTTCTATTCCCATTTAAATGATTTGTGTTAACTATAGTTCTAAGTTGAGTTCATTTACTTGATGTTAATATTGTGTTTCTGAGCCAACTAAAATTTGAGATCTTCTGTTCCCAGATAATATGTTCTTTGTTTTGTTACAAGACAATATGTAGCTAACTATATTTGAATGGGATAATACATATATAACACTAGTTTCAATGTGGTTTCCACCAACCATATATTTCTTGTAGTATTTCAAATACAAAATAGTATGTAGAACATAAATATTTTAGCTAGAAATGATAGAACAACAATGATATAACCAAAACAATACCAGAATAATACTAAAAAGAGCACCTTGATTAATGATAGCAATGTTCACTTGCCTTTTCGAGAGGGCAACCTCCAACAGAGTAGAGCTCTTTTACAATAATATCCAAGACAAAACTTTCCATACCCTCTACTACTATTTATACTAAATATGTCTATTCAAAAGAACAATCTGGAGGAAGATCCTTCTAGAAGGGGAAGCTTCTATTAGGTCTTCTTACATTTGAATTATTCTTCCTTATTGCTAGGCCTTATTAATATTGTCCTTTATTACATGGAAATATAGTATTCTACCTACATGAGGGGTTAGGGAGGTTAGGTCCCTAATATGTCCTCCCCCTTAAAAGCAACCTTGTCCTCAAGGCTTGAGATGAGGAAATTGCTGCAGAATGGTAGCTAGTTCCCAAGTGGCATCTGCTGGAGTTGTATCTTAATATTGGATTAACACTTCCTTGACTGTGCGCTGACGCAAATGATGCTCATGCTAGTCCAAACTGCTTGTGGCTGCAACCATATGGATCCTTCTTCATCCAACTCGGGAAGGATGGTTTGAGTTTGGCACTTAGTGCCAATCACTTTCTTTAAGAAGGAGACATGAAAAATAGGATGGATCTTAGAATGACTAGGCAAAGCTAATTGATAGGCCACCTGTACCACACACTTGAGAATGTTATAAGGACCATAAAATTTGGAAGCCAGTTTTTGACGATGGTCATCCTTGAGGGAAGTTTTCTTATAAGGTTGTAGTCAAAGATACACCTAGTCTCCTTCAACAAATTGATGTTCAGAGCGACCTTAATCTACATGTTGGTTCATGTGATTCTGAGCCATGACCAAATTCTCTTTGAGGGTACATATAATAGACTCTTGAATTGTAAGCGTTTGTTCAACCACCTGGAACTTCGAGACACCTAGAAGGTATGAGAGAATTGAGGGTGGATTTTGTCCATAAATTGCTTCAAAAAGAGTCATGGGAGTAGCTGTATGGTAAGAAGTGTTGTATCACCATTCAGCTAGTGTTAACCATTGATTCCATTGATTTTTCCTTTCCGATGCAAAACAACTAAAATATGTTTCCAAACACTTGTTGATGACTTTAGTTTGACCATAGGTCTAGGGATGATAAGTTGTGTCAAGATGCAATTGGGTTCTATGTAGCCTGAACAATTCTTCCAAAAATTGCTGGTGAAAGTGGGGTCTCGATCAGAACCAATAGAATGAGGCATGCCATGAAGCTTGAGGACCTAATCCATAAAAAGTTGAGCCAAAGTGGAGGCGGTAAATGGGTGTTGAAGAGCACATAAATGAGAATACTTGGACAGACGATCAATGACCACCATGGTGAATGATTTATTTCTCGATTTAGGTAAGAGCACAATAAAATCCATAGAGATATCCCTCTAAATAGAAGGTGGAATTAGAATCACTTGTAGTGTTCCAGGAGCTTTGAATGTTTCTCCCTTGTTGCATTGACAAACATCACATTCTGCCACAAAATTGTGAACTTCTTGTTTCATACCATCCCAAAAAAAATGAACGCTTGACCAAGTCATAGGTTTTGGTAAACCCAGAGTTCCTAGTTATGGGCGTAGCATGAAGCTCAGAAAGTACCGTGGATTTAAGTTGTGACTGTTTACTTAAATACAAACGACATTTTTAGAGAAGATCATCATTGTGCCAAGAGTACCCTGAGGAAACTGAAGAATTGGTCGGTAATTATTGGATCAAATGTGAAATTTTGGGATCTTGTAGCCATTCCTGGTGAATATCTTAGAGCCAATCTAGTGCAATGAAGGAGAGGGAAAAAATAGACCCTTCATATTCATATTTTCTTGAAAGTGCATCAACAACCACATTGTCTTTGCCTTTCTTGTAAATGATCTCATAATCATATCCAAAGAGCTTAGTCACCCACTTTTGTTGCTCCTAGGAGGAAGGGCATTATTTCAGAAAATACTTGAGGCTTTGATGATCTATCTTAATTTGGAAGTGTTACCCCAATAGATAAGGGTGCCAAAGATCCACTACATGCAGAATAACCAAAATTTCCTTTGCATAGATTGATTTTCCCAAATGTCACTCTGCAATTGTTTGCTGGTAGATGCCAAAGGTCGACCATCTTGCATAAAGACTGCTCCAATTCCTCTCCTGAAAGAATCACATTCCAGGACAAAGGTATTTGTGAAATAAGGAAGGGCCAATAATGGAGTGGTGCACATGGATGCCTTCAAGGTTTGAAAGTCTTGACCAGTTGCAGGAGTCTAAGTGAAAGAATTATTTTTAAGTAGAGCAGTGAAAGGTGCCGTAAATTTTCCATATTTTTTAACAAATTTGCGATAATAGCATGATAAGCACATAAATCCAAGCAAGATTTTGAGATTCTTTAGGCAAGGCCAATCCTGCATAGATTCAATCTTTTTAGGATCCACTCTAACACCTTCCTTGCCAACAATATGACACAAGTACTTAATTTCTGAAGCTCCAAAAGCACATTTAGATTGTTTGAGGAAAAGTTGATGATGAGAGAGTATATTTAGAACTTGATACACATGAGAAATATGGGTTGTCCGGGTTTTACTATAGATGAGGATATCATCAAAGAAAAATAAGAAAAAATGACGGAGAAAAGGACGAAAGACATGATTCATAAGGCTTTGGAAAGTGGAGGGAGCATTACACAAGCCAAAGGGCATGATCAAAAAATCACAGTGGAACTCATGAGTTCAAAATGTAGTCTTAGGAATGTCTGCCTTGTTCATACGTATTTGGTGGTAGCCAGAATGAAGATCAAGTTTAGTAAAGAACTGGGCACCACTCAATTCATCCAAGAGGTCATCAATGAAAGGAATGGGGAATTTGTCTTTGATGGTGAGTTTATTGAGAGCGTGAAAGTCAAGACACATGCGCCAAGAGCCTTTTTTTTAAGGACCATGACCACAGTAGAAGAGTAGGGGCTCGTACTAGGACGAATAACACCCGGAGCGAGAAATTCTTGAACATTTTTCTCAATTTCATTTTTTTGGGAAAAGGGATGACAATAGGGATGAATATTGGGAGGGAGGTTGTTGGGGAAAAGGGGAATGGAATGATCATGAACACCATGGGAAGGATGAAGTCCCTTTGGAGTGGAAAAAACAACTTGATGTTTGAAGAGGATGGATTGGATGTCCTGCAACACAGAGCATGTCGCAGTGGCTTGAATGGGATGGAGTTGTGCAATTGTGCCAGAATGACCTTTTTTTAGGATCTTTTCATGCGATGGGAACTGATGATCTTCGGGGAAACGATGATGATGCCTTGGAACTTATATTGTTGGCCCTCCTAGTTGAATTACATGGTTAACTCCTTAAAATCCATGAGAATGGGACCCAAAGTCCTTATCCATTCTACACCCAACACAATGTCACAACCGCTCATGTCAATAGAAAACATATGAGATTTCATGTGTTACTCACCAATTTAGAAGCACACATTTTCACAACACCCCCCACATTTCATGGATTCACCATTAGCAAACATGATTTGAAAATTATTGATGGCATGGATATAACAATCAGTTTATTGGGAAATGCAGCGATGAATAAAATTATGGGTGCTTCCACTGTCAACAAGGATTATGACCTTCCTATGCTTATTGTAACCAATCATCATGAGGGTTTGGGGAGCAAAGAACCTAGTGTGAGAATTCAGGGAAATAACCGGTTCGACTTCGAAAGGGTCAGAGGGTGGGGTCATATCAGTGGGTTTAGGTGACTCAGCCAAAGGGGGGGCTCAACATCGCCTTCTGAGACATCCTCAGAGATGGGCATAAAAATATTTTGTTCCTTAAACTTGTGACCAGGAAAATATTGTCATCACAATTATAACAAAGGCCTTTGAGTTGGTGTTCAACCATTTATGCCTTGGTCAATTTTTGGATCTTTAGTGGAGTAGAAGGAGGAGTGGGAGTGATTGGTTTAAGGCGATGAATAAATGAGGGTTTTCAGGTTTGAAAAGAGACAACCTGTTGTGCTTCCTTAGCTTGTTTAGTAGCTTCCACCCAACTCTAAGGCTGAGCCATGAGGACATGTGCAAAAATATCATCCTTGAGGCCACTAATAAAACATTCTCAGAAAAAAACATCAGACATGTCCTCTGTACAAAAAGCCAATCGCTCAAAAGAAGCTATAAAGTTTTCCACTATGCCAGATTGTTTCAACTTTGTCAAGCGACCTAAATGGTTGGTGTTAGTGTCAAAGTGTTTATAAAGATCTGGTACAAATTGTGTCCAAGCCACATACCCTTGGCGGACATTTTTTCTCCATTTCCACCATTGCCAAGATTCTTGATCTAGATGGAGAACACCATACTATAGTTTAGCCAACTCATATGTAATTCCATACAAAGAGAAATAATGTTCCATTTGAGTTACCCAACCAGTGGGATCCAAGACATCAAATTTGTTCACATCCACACATGGAAGGAGGAGGTCACGTTGGAAGTGATGGTGTTGAAAAGTCTAGGAATTAGAGGAAGATTGACCTTCAGAGTGAAAAGGTGGATCATAGGAGGGAAGATCTGCAGGGATATTCAACTTAGCGCATATCATTGTAGTGAAGGATGCAAGCTAGGTAGCGAAGGATGAAATCTGGGTAGCACGATACTATTTGATGGTTTCCATTTTGGCGTCGATGGAGGAATGCATGCTTTTATTGATGGTGACAAAATTGGGACTGAGCTGATTCACTTCTTGTTGGGTCTCTGTGAAATTAGAGGAAAAGTTATTGAAGCGAGCTTCCAAGTCTTGTCTATGGGTGTGGGCCATGATGAAGATGGAAAACGAAAAGGGATGGGTGGGACCACACAAAAAATAGGTTATGGGTGAAGTGTATCATGACGATCAGGGAGACGAGGGGAATCCAATGGGGTAAGGCCCAAATAAGGGTGTTGGAAGGGGGTCGGGTCCACGAGAGACAAATGTTTTGCTGAAAAATGATAGGCATGACTGCGACAAGGGAGAAGAGAGGAATCCAACATGATAGGGCTCAACTAATAGTGCCAATAAGATCCATACTTTTTTTTTTAAACTCCCATGGAGTTATACTCTGATCTGAAGAATACTACAGTGTTGAAATTCCCAAATTCTAAATAGAAAGAAATGTGTAGTAATTTTGCAACTCGAATGTAGGAGGCATAATTGCACAACAATAGATCTTGTCTGTTCTGGTTTTTTTTTCGTCCCAAGGGTTAGGGTATGCAAGGTATCTACAGACAAGGTTTTTCCATGTGATATAAATCTGTGATATATGTGCGGGGTCCAACAGTAGTACTCGACCCAATCTCTTAGGGCACCAACTAAGGAGGCTAGACCGTGCCCTTAGTCGTACTACTCGACTACCTAGGTACTAGAGAGTATCTTCCGAAGTGTTTTTCTTGGTGGAACTATAGCAGTCAGATGACCGATCAATTTATGTATGGAGGGCTTCAGAATATCTAGGTTGATCCATATATAGGTGCTATCTGATGCGCTACCACTCGAAGGGGTACCAACAGGGGTTACAAGGGTGGCCAACAGATGTGCGCTTAAGTACAACTTATATTTCCTACATGTATGACTCATCGACTGTGGGTTTATGCATGTAACCACAAATATATGTAGCTTTAAGACTCTGAAATACATCTCTACCCTGAAAAAAAATTAACCCACAATTGTTTTCCAAGGAAAGTGCTCTGATACGACTTGCAGTATTCCAGATATAAAATAGTATGAAAAACATAAATATTTTAGCTAAAAATAGCAGAACAACAATGATATAACCAAAAAAATACCAGAATAATACCATAATAACACCAGAAAGAGCACCTTGATTAATGATAACAATGTTCACTTGCCTCTTTGAGGGGGAAACCACGAGCAAAGCATAGCTCTATTACAATAATCTCCAAGACAAAACTTCTTATACCCTCTACTCCTATTCATACTAAATGTGTCTATCCAAAAGAAGAATCTAGAGGAAGATCTTTCTAGAAGCAAAAGCTTCTATTAAGTCTTCTTACATTTGACTTATTCTTCCTTATTGCTAGGCCTTATTAATATTGACCTTTATTACATGGAAATATATTATTCTACCTACGTGAGGTGTTAGGTCCTTAACATTTCTAGATTTAACAAATATTGACTCCAATAAAAAAAATTTAGATGTTTAATTAAACTATTAAATTCAAGTTCAACTATTAGATTCAAGATTCGACGCTTAAGAAAAATACATAATTCTAATAACACCATTTCATTCTACTAAACGACGCATAAGAAAAATACATAATTCTAATAACACCATTTCATTCTACTAAAAAACTATTCGAATGAATGTATCAATAAATTATAAATGCTAGCGAATAGTTGAATCTACTATATCACTATGGGATTCAATGGATAAATACATTATATACATCCTAATCGAGGTGATTTAAATGTATTTTAAATATGTTGGGTTCAATGCATACACACTAAATATATGCTACTATACCACCATTGGATTCAACACATACACACTAGATATAGGCCAACGAATCGACTTCAATATATTGTTCAATCATTGGATTCAATAGACACACAACAAATATATGCCTACTAATTATTTCAAACTATAGTAACAATTGCCTACTAATTATTTCAAACTATAATAACAATTATACCATGTTTATTCAGAAAGAAACCCAATCAATTGGCAATGTAATTGTTTAACTAAACACATTACACGGTAATAATTATAGTAATTTTTTTCAATAATCAATCTGCCATGTTGATTGAAGAAACCAAATCAGCAGATATGATATATATAGTACCCATTCCTAAGTATTTTATTTTTGACTAATCTCTCTCACACAATTTCTACAACAAAGTTATGTCATGGTTTAGTCTAATGAGTCTATTAGACTCTTCCTATATCATATAGGTTTTACTTCTAAGAGCAATGAAATTAAGGAATGAGTCTATTCGATTCTTCCTATTCCATACATGTTTTATTTCTAATATCAATGCAATTTTACACGCATGGGCAATGAGTCCATTCAACTCATTCCTATCCCATATTATTTTTATTTTATTAAACAATATTTCTACAACAAAGTTATGTCATGGTTTAGTCTAATGAGTCTATTAGACTCTTCCTATACCATATAGGTTTTACTTCTAAGAGCAATGCAATTAAGGAATGAGTCT
>JASDQU011404181.1:32808-42849 GCA_032191745.1 Picea mariana
ACAATAGAGAAGAGTATGGATCATCTACATCTTCATCAAAACATTCATCTGAAGACAATGTAGACTCTGATGGTATTTCAGAAACCATGAGTCAATCTGAATAAGTGTATGGAACATTTTAAGAATTTTTTATCCATATGATGTTTGTATGGTAACTAAAAAAGACCATTGAACTCACATATGATCTTACATGAAGTTATGAATATTTTGTTATGTTTTATGAATGATATGTTTTTTTATTATGGATAATATAATAAAATTTCTTAGCTCATATGTTTTGAATATGGTCAATATAACAATACTTTTAAGAAACTATTTATGTTTCATTCAATGTAACTTGTATTTACATTTTTATTGTTAAAATGAAAAAATTATTAAAAAATGACGTTGAATTTTTAAAGTATATTATGATATTTTCATGGCATTATGTATTACCTTGTCCTTTGCATGATGATAACATTTAATAAGTAAACATTTAAGGGTTTTTTTTATGATTTTGTTTATAGTAATGATGAGTTCTTTTACCATATTATAAAAATGTGTCATTTTAATACCCCAATTTTAGAATGGGTGCTACCGGTAGCAGTACTTTTCAATTTGATGGTTGATTTTGAGGTTTTGGTTTTAATGGTACCAAGTGATAAAAATACGATTTCAAATGATCTCAAAATTTAACTTTTTGAAAAGAAAAAAAAATCAAAAACATCTTTTTTGTTTTTAGGTGCTAATTTTAAGGTTTTTCTGAGCTATTGTTTAAGTTTTGAAGGCAATGTTTGAAAAATATTGTAATTTTGACCCCGTTTAAAAAAATGGTGCTACCGGTAGCACCACTTTTTGATTTGGGGGTTGATTTTGATGTTTTTTATGCAAAAATATGGGTTTTTTGGGCCAGAGTTCTCGTTTTGAGGTCACAGTTCTCATTAAGTTGGTAACTATGTTTTCCTTGATTGTGCACTGATGCAGATGACGCTCACGCTAGTCCAAACTGCTTGTGGCTGCAACCATATGGATCCTTCTTCATCCAACTCGGGAAGGATGGTTTGAGTTTGACACTTAGTGCCAATCGCTTTCTTTAAGAAGGAGACATGAGAAATAGGATGGATCTTAGAATGACTAGGCAAAGCTAACTGATAGGCCACTTGTACCACACACTTGAGAATGGTATAAGGACCATAAAATTTGGAAGCCATTTTTTGACGATGGTCATCCTTGAGGGAAGTTTTCTTATAAGGTTGTAGTCGAAGATACACGTGGTCTCCTTCAACAAATTGACATTTAGAGTGACCTTAATCTACATGTTGGTTCATGCGATTCTGAGCCATGACCAAATTATCTTTAAGGGTACGTATAATAGACTCTCGAATTGTAAGTGTTTGTTCAACCACTTGGAACTTCAAGACACCTAGAAGGTATGAGAGAACTGAGGGTGGATTTTTTCCATAAACTACTTCAAAAGGAGTCATGGGAGTAGCTGTATGGTAAGAAGTGTTGTACCACCATTCAACTAGTGTTAACCATTGATCCCATTGATTTTTCCTTTCTGATGCAAAAAAACTAAAATATGTTTCCAAACACTTGTTGACGACTTCAGTTTGACCATAAGTACAAGGATGATAAGTTGTGCCGAGATGCAATTGGGTTCCCTGTAGCCTGAACAATTCTTTCCAAAAATTGCGGGTGAAAGTGGGGTCTCGATCAGAACCAATAGAATGAGGCATGCCATGAAGCTTGAAGACCTAATCCATAAAAAGTTGAGCCACAGTGGAGGTGGTAAATGGGTTTTGAAGAGCACATAAATGAGAATACTTGGACAGACGATCAATGAACACCATGGTGACTGATTTATTTCTCGATTTAGGTAAGAGCACAATAAAATCCATAGAGATATCCCTCCAAATAATAGGTGGAATTGGAATCACTTGTAGTGTTCCAGAAGCTTTGAATGTTTCTCCCTTGTTGCGTTGGCAAACATCACATTCTGCCACAAAATTGTGAATGTCTTGTTTCATACCATCCCAGAAAAAAAGAACGTTTGACCTGGTCATAGGTTTTGGTAAACCCAGAGTTCCCAGTTGTGGGTGTATCATGAAGCTCAGAAAGTACCGTGGATTTAAGTTGTGACTGTTTACTTAAAATACAAACGACATTTTTAGAGAAGCTCATCATTGTGCCAAGAATACCCTGAGGAAATTGAAGAATTGGTCTACAATTATTGGATCAAAGGTGAAATTTTGGGATCTTGTAGCCATTTCTAGCAAATATCTTGGAGCCAATCTAGTACAATGAAGGAGAGGGAAAAAACGGACCCTTCATATTCATATTTTCTTGAAAGTGCATCAACAACCACATTGTCTTTGCCTTTCTTGTAAACGATCTCATAATCATATCCAAAGAGTTTAGTCACCCACTTTTGTTGCTCCTGGGAGGAAGGGCGTTGTTCCAGAAAATACTTGAGGTTTTGATGATCTATCTTAATTTGGAAGTGATACCCCAATAGATAAGGGCGCCAAAGATCCGCTGCATGTAGAATAGCCAACATTTCCTTTGCATAGATTGATTTTCCCAAATGTCACTCTGATAGTTGTTTGCTGGTAAAGGCCAAAGGTCGACCATCTTTCATAAAGACTGCTCCAATTCCTATCCCGAAAGCATCACATTCCAGGACAAAGGTATTTGTGAAATAAGGAAGGGCCAATAATGGAGTGGTGCACATGGAAGCCTTCAAGGTTTGAAAGTCTTGATCAGTTGCAGGAGTCCAAGTGAAAGAATTATTTTTAAGTAGAGTAGTGAGAGGTGCTGCAATTTTTCCATAATTCTTAACAAATTTTCAATAATAGCATGTTAAGCACAGAAATCCACGCAAGATTTTGAGATTCTTTGGGCGAGGCCAATCTTGCATAGCTTCAATCTTTTTAGGATCCACTCTGACACCTACCTTGCCAACAATATGACCCAAGTACTTAATTTCCGAGGCTCCAAAAGCACATTTAGATTGTTTGAGGAAAAGTCGATGATAAGAGAGTATATTTGGAACTTGATACACATGAGAAAGATGGGTTGTCTGGGTTTTACTATAGATGAGGATATTATCAAAGAAAAATAAGAAAAAATGATGGAGAAAAGGATGAAAGACATGATTCATGAGGCTTTGGAAAGTGGAGGGAGCATTACACAAGCCAAAGGGCATGACCAAAAAATCATAGTGGACCTCATGAGTTTGAAATGCAATCTTAGGAATGTCTGCCTCATTCATATGTATCTGGTGGTAGCCAGAATGAAGATCAAGTTTATTAAAGAACTGGGCACCACTCAATTCATCCAAGAGGTCATCAATGAAAGGAATGGGAACTTTGTCTTTTATGGTGAGTTTATTGAGAGCACGAAAGTCAGGACACATGTGCCAAGAGCCTTTTTTATTAAGGAACATGACCACAGTAGAAGAGTAGGGGATCGTACTAGGACGAATAACACCTGCAGCGAGAAATTCTTGAACATTTTTCTCAATTTCAATTTTTTGGGAAAAGGGATGACAATAGGGATGAATATTGGGAGGGAGGTTGTCGGGGAAAAGGGGAATGGAATGATCATGAACACCATGGGAAGGATGAAGTCCCTGGGGAGTGGAAAAAAGAACTTGATGTTTGGAGAGGATGGATTGGATGTCCTGCGACACAGAGGGTGTCGTAGTGGCTTGAATGGCATGGAGTTGTGCAATAATGCTAGAATGACCTTTTTTTAGGAGTTTTTCATGCGATGGGAACTGATGATCTTAGAGGAAATGACGATGATTCCTTGGAAATTATATTGTTGGCCATCCTGGTTGAATTGCATGTTAATTCCTTAAAATCCATGAGAATGGGACCCAAAGTCCTTATCCATTCTACACCCAACACAATGTCACAACCGCCCATGTCGATAGAAAACATATGAGATTTCATGTGGTACTTACCAATTTAGAAACACACATTTTCACAACACCCCCCACATTTCATGGACCCTCCATTAGCAATCATGATTTGAAATTTTTTGATGGCATGGATATAACAATTAGTTTCTTGGGAAATGCAACGATGAATAAAATTATGGGTGTTTCCATTGTCAACAAGGATGATGACCTTCCTATGATTAATGTAACCAATCAACATGAGGGTTTGGGGAGCAAAGAACCCATTGAGGGCATTCAGGGAAATGACTAGTTTGACTTCAGGAGGGTCAGAGGGTGGGGTCATGCCAGTGGGTTCAGGTGACTCAGCCACACGGGGGGCCTCGACATTGTCTTCCGAGACATCCTCAGAGATGGCCATAAAAATATTTTGTTCCTTACACTTGTGACCAAGAAAATATTGTCATCACAATTATAACAAAGGCCTTTGAGTTGGCGTTCAACCATTTCTTCCTTGGTCAATTTTTGGATCTTTAGTGGAGTAGAAGGAGGAGTGGGAGTGACTAGTTTAGGGCAATGAATAAAGGAGGGTTTTCGGGTTTGAAAAGAGATAACCTGTTGTGCTTCCTTATCTTGTTTAGTAGCTTCCACCCAACTCAGAGGCCAAGCCATGAGGACATGGGCACAAATCTCATCCTTGAGGCCACTAATAAAACATTCTCAGAAAAAAAAATCAGACATGCCCTCTGTACGAAAAGCCAATCGCTCAAAAGAAGCTATAAATTTTTCCACTATGCCAGATTGTTTCAACTTTGTCAAGTGGCCTAAATGGTTGGTGTCAGTGTCAAAGNAATGTTCCATTTGAGTTACCCAACCAGTGGGATCCGAGCCATCAAATTTGTTCACATCCACACGTGGAAGGAGGAGGTCATGTTGAAAGTGATGGGGTTGAAAAGTCTAGGAATTAGAGGAAGCTTCACCTTCAGAGTGCAAAGGTGGATCATAGGAGGGAAGATCTGCAGGGATATTCAACTTAACGCATATCATTGTAGTGAAGGATGCAAGATAGGTAGCGAAGGATGAAATCTGGGTAGTGCGGTACTATTTGATGGTTTCCATTTTGGCGTCGATGGAGGAATGCATGTTTTTGTTGATGGTGACAAAATTGGGACTGAGCTACCTCACTTCTTGTTGGGTCTCTGTGAAATTAGAGGAAAAGGTATTGAAGCGAGCTTCCAAGTCTTGTCTATGGGTGTGGGCCACGATAAAGAGGGAAAATGAAAAGGGACAGGTGGGACCACACAGAAAATGGGTTATGGGTGAAGTGTATCATGACAATCAAGGAGACAAGGGGAATCCAATGGGGTAAGGCCCAAATAAGGGTGTTGGAAGGGGGTCGGTTCCATGGGAAACAAATGTTTTGCGGAAAAATGATAGGTATGACTGCGACAAGGGAGAAATGAGGAATCCAACAGGATAGGGCTCAAATAATGGTGCCAACAGGATCCATACTTTTTCTTTTAAACTCCCGTGGAGTTATACTCCGATCTGAAGAATACTATAGTGTTGAAATACCCAAATTCTAAATAGAAAGAAATGCGTAGTAATTTTGCAACCCGAATGCAGGAGGCACAATTGAACAACAATAGATATTGTCTGTTCTATTTTTTTTTTCGTCCCAAGGGTTAGGGTATGCAAGGTATCTACAGACAAGGCTTTTCAATGTGATATAGCTTTGTGATATATGTGCGTGGTCCAACAGTAGTACTCGACCCAATCTCTCAGGGCACCAACTAAGGAGGCTAGACCATTCCCTTAGCCATACTACCCGACTACATAGGTACTACAGAGTATCTTCCCAAGTGTTTTTCTCAGTGGAACTATAGCAGTCAGATGACCGATCAATTTATGTATGGAGGGCTTCAGGATATCTAGGTTGATCCGTATATAGGTTCTATCTGATGCGCTACCACTCGAAGGGGTACCAACAGGGGTTACAAGGGTGGCCAACAGATGTGCGCTTAAGTACCACTTCTATTTCCTACATGTATGACTCATCGACTGTGGGTTTATGCATGTAACCACAAATATATGTAGCTTTAAGCCACTGAAATACATCTCTACCCTGAAAAAAAATTAACCCACAACTTTTTTCCAAGGAAAGTGCTCTGATACGACTTGTAGTATTCCAAATATAAAATAGTATGCAAAACATAAATATTTTAGCTAGAAATAGAAGACCAACAATGATATAGCCAAAAAAATACCAGAATAATACCATAATAACACCAGAAAGAGCACCTTGATTAATGATAACAATGTTCACTTGCCTCTTCAAGGGGGAAACCACGAGCAAAGCATAGCTCTATTACAATAATATCCAAGACAAAACTTCTTATACCCTCTACTCCTATTCATACTAAATGTGTCTATCCAAAAGGAGAATCTAGAGGAAGTTCTTTCTAGAAGCAAAAGCTTCTATTAAGTCTTCTTACATTTGACTTATTCTTCATTATTGCTAGGCCTTATTAATATTGACCTTTATTACATGGAAATATATTATTCTACCTACGTAAGGTGTTAGGTCCTTAACATTTCTAGATTTAACAAAGAATTGATAAAAAAAATTTAGATGTACAATTCAACTATTAGATTCAAGATTCAACGCATAAAAAAAATACATAATTCTAATAACACCATTTCATTCTACTGAAAAACTATTCGAATGAATGTATCAATAAATTATAAATGCTAGCGAATAGTTGAATCTACTATATCACTATGGGATTCAATGATAAATACATTATATACGTCCTAATCGAGGTGATTTAAATGTATTTTAAATATGTTGGGTTCAATGCATACACACTAGATATATGCTACTATACCACTATTGGATTCAACACATACACACTAGATATAGGCCAACGAATCGACTTCAATATATTGTTCAATCATTGGATTCAATAGACACACAACAAATATATGCCTACTAATTATTTCAAACTATAGTAACAATTGCCTACTAATTATTTCAAACTATAATAACAATTATACCATGTTGATTCAGAAAGAAACCCAATCAATTGGCAATGTAATTGTTTAACTAAACACATTACACGGTAATAATTATAGTAATTTTTTTCAATAATCAATCTGCCATGTTGATTGAAGAAACCAAATCAGCCGATATGATATATATAGTACCCATTCCTAAGTAGTTTATTTTTGACTATTCTCTCTCACACAATTTCTACAACAAAGTTATGTCATGGTTTAGTCTAATGAGTCTATTAGGCTCTTCCTATACCATATAGGTTTTACTTCTAAGAGCAATGAAATTAAGGAATGAGTCTATTCGATTCTTCCTGTTCCATACATGCTTTATTTCTAATATCAATGCAATTTTACAAAGAGTTTACACGCGTGGGCAATGATTCCATTCAACTCATTCCTATCCCATATTATTTTTATTTTATTAAACAATTAAAATTTTTGATTTCTCATTTTCATAAAATCTTCTTAAAATAAATAAAAGTTAATTTACTAGAATATATATATATATATATTATTTTACTAAACAATTAAAATATTGATTAAATAAAAATTAATTTACTAGAATATATATATATATATTATTTCACTAAACAATTAAAATATTGATTTCTCATCGTCATAAATATTTTCAAAAGAAATAAAAATTATATATATATATATATATATATATATATATAAAATATAACAAATATTTGTATACAAGAATTATCATAGAATGTTTTTGATCTTTGATATTTGAATTTTGAGTTTGTATCGTACTTGCATCCACTTTTCCGATTTTTGGATAGTTCATCAATTGACCACCCTACCAAATCCAATGGGTACTCTTATTCCACAAGGACTCTTGAGCTGCAATGGGGTTGTATGAAAGGTACCATACTAGAAAAATGAGTGAAGAGTGAAGCTTCGAATTATAGAGGAAATCCCCAGCTTTTGAACAATATTCAATAGACCAAACTCTTCAACAATCACCATAGAAAGTTAATTAATATGACAACCATTTAGAATTATGGTCCAAAATATTCATGAGACCTCTAGTTCAAGCACCCATTTTATAGGATTTGTGGCTAGAGCCACTTGTCCATCCCATGCATAATTGCTATTTTATGACTTACTGATTACCCATTATTCACCCACCCTTGTGACACTCACATGCACAAGTAATTCCTTATTTAAAAATATAAAATAGTGTTTATCCTCACCCAACTATCACATTTCCTATTTTTACTCCTAAATGTTCCCTTGATCTACTCATTTCCTATTTGAGTGGGTGCATATGTATTCACTACTTTATTTATTTATGAACTCTCTTTAGTAACTCACAACTAATATTTCTTTTCCCACACTTCTATTTGAATTTGAATTCCTTTCCTCTCTTTCTTCTAGTTGATTCATGAGTCCACTAGTAATTGATTTCTAGTTAATTAAAAATGACTTATTTTTTATTTCATGCACATTTAGAATTCATTTATCTTCAAATGATTTTAGATAAACTAGATTCATTTATCTTCAAATGATTTTAGATAAACTAGATTAATTTCTCTTAGTTATGAAATGTACTAATCTGTATGCTCAATAAATCACCCAACCATGCATTTTAAATTTTCAAACATCTATTTTTTTTACATGCTTAATTAATCATCTTTCAATGTATACTCAACAACTTATAACCAATACCAAATGTGTCATGTTTATCCATGCTCATAAATAGTTACTTTTCAGTAAGTACCAATGGTTCATTGTTCATGCATTCCCTTCAAGCATTCAACTTTCTTGGTGGGGGAAATGGTGCAACTGTTGAGACTGTTAAGCCCTAATATTGGATCATTACCCCTTAATTGGGGCATATTATAATAGTAATGTTATTTTATTTATGTTGGCTTTAGGCCACTAGTTGTAATTATACCTCCTAGTCTCCTATATATACCAAGGAGACATTTGCATTTTGAATCATCTTGTACTTGAACATTTAAGTGGGGTAAAAGGAGGTTTCCCCCTCGAAGAGGCTTATTATCTGAAATTATCTCTTTTTCAAGGCGTTGAGTACTTTTTCTATGCTATATTGATATTTGGTTCTTAACATATGGTATCAGAGCTCAAGGTCTTGGGGTTTCGCTGTTACATCTGAGACACCTTGGCATTTTAACTATAACTTGTTTTCTACAATGTTTCTGAAGGAACGGCTTGGAAGATATTTATGAGATGGATCAAGGTACGTTGGGTTCAAAATTAATCTCCTGAAGCCTTATAATTTTGGAGATACAGCCTGTACAAGATAGGGTTTTGGAATCATCCTGAACTGAGTCATTGCGGAATTTTCTCTATAAAAATGTTTTGTAATGTTTCGGAACCTGAACCCTAGAGGATATTTACAGAAATTAGTAAGGTATCCATGATAAAATTTTTAGCTTTTGGGTAATCTTAAATTTGTAGATACACCCTGTGTAAGATAGGGTATCTGACTAGTCTCAAGAAGGTGTTCTAGGTAAAACAATCATAACTTCTTCCTAGAGTATCCAAATTGAGTGGGACTAGTTTCATTGAATCGTAGAGTGTCTGCAGTATTTCTAGTGTGAGTTTCAGAATTTTATGTCAATCATTTTGTGTGGGGCATGCTATACAAGTGAGATCTTCTGGAAAGGCCAAAAATTAGCAAGTTGTGGGGAAGTTACCGTAAATTCCACTTGGCACATCCAATTTTGATCAGACTTGTGGCATTTCAGAGAAGAAATATCAGAGAACTACATAAAATAAAGTTTCATACCCAGAAGGGCTGAAATGTGGGAGATACAACAGAAGAAAGATTGTCTAGAAGAACCACCTCAAAATCAAGGTTCAAAAGTGATACTTGGCCAACATGCCACCCAAAAAGGGAACTTCTACACCAAATAAGCCTCCAGACAAGCCTACTTGGAATCTTGATGAAGGTGAAGAAATGCGTAGAGACATAAATGATTTACAAAAGAAGATAGTAACAAAAGATGAACTACAAGAGATGATGGAGGGTTTAAAAGGGGAGATCATGGAAGTATTGAAAAATTTCGTAACAGAGAAGACACCTGAAAGTGAAAATGCATCCCATGAAATTCATGATGAGGACA
>JASDQU011404182.1:22228-38719 GCA_032191745.1 Picea mariana
CTCTTTGAGTGTATGGAGAATAGCCTCTTGAGCTGTAAGTGTTAGTTCAACCGCCTGGACCTTCGAGGCACCTGGTAAGTATGAGAGAACTGAAGGTGGCTTCTGTCCATATACTACTTCAAAAGGAGTCATGCGTGTAGCTGTATGGTATGAAGTGTTGTACCACCATTCAACTAAGGGAAACCATTGAGCCCACTGATTTTGATTTTTCGAGGCAAAACACCTCAAATATGTTTACAAACACTTGTTGACAACTTCCGTTTGGCCATTAGTTTGGGGATGATAAGTTGTGCTGAGATGCAATTCAGTGCCTTGTATCTTGAATAGTTCTTGCCAAAAATTGCTTGTGAAAGTTTGGTCGCGATTAGAAACAATAGAGTGCAGCATGCCATGAAGCTTGAAGACCTGATCCATGAAAATTTGAGCCACCGTGGATGCTGTAAACGGGTGTTGAAGGGCACATAAATGAGCATACTTGGAAAGGCGATCAACAACCACCATGATGATTGATTTATTTCCCAATTTGGGTAAGACGATAATAAAATCCATAGAGATATCTTTCCAAATACTAGGTGGAATCAAGAGGGGTTGTAGTGTGCCTGAAGATTTGACTATTTCTCCCTTGTTGCATTGACATACATCACATTCAACGACAAAATTTTGAATGTCCTATTTTGTACCATCCTAGAAAAAGGAATGTTTGACCCTGTCATAGGTTTTGGTGAACCCGGAGTGCCCTGCTGTGGGTGTAGCATGAATCTCAGAAAGTACCATGGATTTAAGCTTTGATTTTTTACTTAAATACAAACGGCCTTTGTATCAAAGTTCATCATGGAGCTAAGAGTACCCTGGGGAAGCTGGAGCATTGGACTGCAATTGTTGGATCAACTGCGAACTTTTGGGATCTTGTAGCCATTCCTGGCGAACGGCTTGGAGCCAATCTGAGACAATGAATGAAAGAGAAAAAAGGGATCCTGCATCTTCACATTTGTGGGAAAGTGCATCCACAACCACATTGTCTTTGCCTTTCTTGTAAATGATTTCATAATCATACCCAAAGAGCTTAGTCACCCATTTTTGTTGTTCTGGGGAGGAAATGCGTTGTTCTAGAAAATACTTGAGGCTTTGATGGTCTCTCTTAATTTGGAAAACTTTCCCCAATAGATAAGGGCACCACAAATCAACGACATGTAGAATAGCCAAAATTTCCTTTTCATATATGGATTTTCCCAGATTTCTTTCAGATAGTTTCTTGCTGGTAAAGGCCAAAGGTCGACCCTCTTGCATAAGGACAACACCAATTCCTTTCCTTGAGGCATCACATTCCAACACAAAGGTCTTTGTGAAATCAGGAAGGGCGAGGACTGGAGTGGTGCACATGGCCATCTTAAAGGTTTGAAAATCTTGATCAGTGGCTGGAGTCCAAGTGAAAGAGTTCTTTTTTAGGAGAGCAGTGAGAGGTGCTGCAATCTTCCCATAATTCTTAACAAACTTGCGATAATACCCTGTTAAGCTCAAAAATCCACGCAAGATCTTAAGAGTCTTTGGGTGAGGCCAGTCTTGCATAGCTTCAATATTTTTAGGATCCACCCTGACGCCATCCTTGCCAACCAGATGACCCAAGTATTCTACTTCTGAGGCGCCAAAATCACATTTAGACTGTTTCAGGAAAATTTGGTGCTGAGAGAGTATATGAAGAACTCGATCCACATGAGAAAGATGGTTTTTCCAGGTTTTTCTATAGATGAGGATATCATCAAAGAAAACTAAGACAAAATGGTGGAGAAAAGGATGGAAGACATGATTCATGAGGCTTTGGAAGGTGGAGGGGGCATTACACAAGCCAAAGGGCATGACCAAAAAATCATAGTGGCCCTCATGAGCTCTAAAGGCAGTCTTGGGAATGTCTGCCTCTTTCATACGTATCTGGTGGTAGCCCAAAAGAAGATCTAGTTTAGTGAAGAATTGGGCGCCACTCAATTCATCCAAGAGGTCATCAATGACGGGAATGGGGAATTTGTCTTTGATGGTAAGTTTATTGAGGGCACGAAAGTATGGACACATTTGCCAAGAACTTTCTTTCTTTAGGACCATGACCACAAGAGAAGAGTAGGGGCTTGTACTAGGGAGGATAACGCCTGCATTAGGGAGTTCTTGGACCATTTTCTCAATTTCATTTTTTGGGGAAAAGGGGTGACGATACAGACGGATATTGGGAGGAAGGCTTCCGGGTACAAGGGGAATAGAATTATCATGAACACCACGGGAAGGAGGGAGTCCTTGGGGAGTGGAAAATACCAATTGATGTGTAGAAAGGATGGCTTGGAGGTCTTGCGGGACTGAGGGTGTCTCTGTTGCTTGTATGGCATGGAGTTGGGAGATAACACCAGAATGACCTTTTTTGAGCATCTTTTCCATGCAATGGGAACTAATGATCTCAGGTGAACTGACGATGATGCCTTGGAACTTATATTGGTGGCCCTCTTGGTAGAATTACATGTTTAAGTCTTTAAAATCCATGAGAATGGGACCCAAATTCCTTAGCTAGTCTGCACCCAACACAATGTCACAACCTGCCATGTTGATAGCAAACATATGGGATTTCAGGTGGTAGTCACCAATTTGGAGACACACATTTTCACAATGCCCTCCACATTTCATGGAACCACCATTGGCAATAATGATTTGGAAATTATTGACGACAGGGATGTAGCAATGAGTTTCTTGGGAACTGTGGCGATGAATAAAATTATGGGTGCTACCACTACCAACCAGAATAATGACCTTCCAATGCTTGATGTAACCGATTAGCTTGAGGGTTTGGGGAGTAGAGAAGCTAGTGAGAGCATTGAGGGAAATGAACAGTTCTAATTCAGAGGGGTCTGAGGGAGGGGTTATGTCAATGGATTCAGGTGACTCAGACACAAGGGGAGTTTCTACATCCTCTTTTGAAATATCCTCGGAGATGGCCATAAAACAATTTTTTTCTTTACACTTGTGTCCTGGGAAATATATGTCATCACAATTATAACAAAGGCCTTTGAGTTGACATTCATCCTTTTCATCCCTGGTCAATATTTGGATCATTAATGGAGCAGAGGGAGTAGTGGGATTTACTGGTTTAGGGTGAGGGATAAAGGAGGGTTTTTGGTTTTGAGAGGATACAACCTGTTGTGCTTCTTTAGCTCTTTTAGTAGCCTCCACCCAACTCTGAGGCCGAGCCATGAGGACATGGGCCTGAATCTCATCCTTGAGGCCATTGATAAAACACTCTCGGAAAAAGGCATCAGACATGCCCTCTGTTCTAAAATCCAGGCGCTCAAAGGAAAATATAAAGTCTTCCACTGTTCCTAATTGTTTCAACTTTGTCAAACAACCCAAATGGTTGGTGTCAGTGTCAAAGAGTTCATAAATCTCTGCCACAAAGTGTGTCCAAGAAATATATCCTTGACGAGAAGTTTTTATCCATTTCCACCATTGCAACTGTTCTTGATCTAGATGGAGAACACCATAATGGATTTTGGCCAAGTCATCTATAATGCCGTATAAAGAGAAATAATGTTCCATTTGGGTTACCCAACCAGTGGGGTCTGAGCCATGAAATTTGGTCACATCCACCCATGGAAGGCGTAGGTCACGTTGAAAGTGATGGTTCTAAAAGTTATTTGAATGAGAGGAATGGTCACCTTCAAGATGTGGAGGTGAGGAAGAGGAAGGCTTATCTGTAGGGATATGCAGTTTGGTGCTGAGTGACAAAAATAATGATTCAAGCTGGGTGGTGAGGTCTTGCTTGATTTCCTCCATTGAGGACTACATGGTTGTATTGATGGCTGCAACATTGGCACTGAGTTGTTTCACTTCTTGTTGGGTTTCGATGAGACCAGATTGCAAGGTGTTGAAGCGAGCTTCCAAGTCATGGCTACGGGTATGGGCAATGAGGATGGGGGAACTAAAAAGGAGCGGGAAGGGTCAAATTTTTTTCCGAAAAATGATATGGATGAATGTGATAAGGGAAAAGAGATGAATCCAATGGAATAGGTCTCAAATAATGGTGAAAAACTTTCCAGATTTTTTTTTTTTTTTTTTTACACCTACAGAGTTATACCCCGGTCTAAAGAATACTGTAGAGAGAAAATGCCCAAATGCTTAACTATAAAGAAATGTGTATTTACTTGGCAACCCGAACATAGTTGCGCGGCAATAGATCTTGTCTGTTTTAATTTGTTTATGTTTCTATCCCCAAGGGTTAGGTATCCAAGGGTTCTACAGACAAGGGTTTGCCCTGTGCTATAGCTCTCTGATATACGTGTGGGGTCCAATAGTAGTACTCGACCCAATATCTCAGGGCACTAAATAAGGAGGATAGACCATACCCTTAGCAGTACTACCCGACTACCCAGGTACTAGAGAGTATCCTCCCGAGTGTTGTTCTTGATGACACTATAGTAATCAGGTGATCGATCAGTTTATCTAAAGAGGGCTTCAGGTAATCTAGGTCGTTCCGTACACAGGTGTTGTTTGATGCGCTACCACTCGAAGGGGTACCAACAAGGGTTACAAGGGTGGCAAACAGAGGTGTGCTTAAGTACCACTTGTATTTCCTACATGTATGAATCCCTCAACTATGGCTTTATGCGCGTAATGAAAGATCTCTATGGCTTAAAGACGTTGGAATACGTCTCTACCTTGAAAAAAAAATTTTAACCCACACTTTCTGCTGAGGAAAGTGCTCTGATACCATTTGTAATATACTAGATATAAAATGTATGCAGAACATAAATAAAATGCTAGAAATGGCAGAATAACAACAATATAACCAGAACATTCACCACAATAGCACTGAAATGATAAGAGAATAATAACATAAATAACACTTTGAATCTGAAAGAAATGTTCAAGGGCCTCTTCGAGGGGGGAACCTCCAGTTGAGTAGAGCTCTATTACAATAATATCCAAGCTAGGGTTCTCATACCCTCGACTCCTATTTATACTAAAAATAAGCATCTAGAGGAAGATCCTTCTAGAAGCGAAAGATTCTATTAGGTCTTCTTACATCCGCCTTATTCTATTTTATTGAAAGGCCTTATTAATATTGACCTTTATTACATCCGAATATATTGTTCTACCTATGTGCGGGTTAGGACCCTAACATTAAGAGACACATTTTTCTGAACCTATCCACTACAACATACAAGTAGTCATGACCCATTTTCAACATTGGTAAACCCCCTACAAAATCCATGGAGATACTTTCCCATGGATGGGATGGAACATGCAGTGGTGAGTATAGCCCCAATTTTCTATTAGTGGTCTTACAAGTAGAAAACATCACACACCCCTTTACATATTTAGTTACATTTTCTTTCATCTGAGGCTAGTAACAAAACCTCTGCATTTGAGCCATAGTTTTTCCTACCCCAAAATTCCCAGGCACAAGAGAAGTGTGAGCTTCTTGTATTACATGGACTCATTCACTTGTAGGAATACATAGCTTTCCAAGATGGTAGATTAGTTTCCCCTACAGACAATAGTTCTCTACCTATGCACCATGGGTTAGCTTCTCATATACTTCTTTAAAATCTTCATAAATGGAATATTGTTCCATATAGCTATCATGAGATAAAGAAGCATTCTTCAAAATAATAGAAACGACAATAGGAGGTCTAGAAAGCATATCAACTACCTTGTTACTCGTACCCTTTTTGTACTTGATTACCAAATGAAATTGTTGTAGGAACCCATCCATCTGTAATGTCGAGATTGTTGCAGTTTGGTTTGTTCTTGGAGATACTGTAAGGGTTGATGATCTGTATATATGATTTTTTCCTTCCCTAAGAAGTAGTGCTTCCATTTCTTTATGCTTTGAACTAATGCATACAACTCTTTATCATATGTAGGATAGTTAACAATAGCTTGGTAAAAAGTTTCAGAGTGTTAACAAATAGGCTTATGATATTGCATCAATACTGCACCCATGGCGTATCCGCTGGCATATGTCTCGATTTTGAAGGTTTGTTGAAGATTCAACAGTGCTAATACTGGTGCGGTACTGGTCTTTTCCTTCAAAGTGTCGAAAGAATTTTGTTGCTTTCCTCCCCATTGAAAAGTGTTCTTCACACTAGTTAAGGCATGCAAAGGAGTTTCTATAAAGGAGAAGTTTGAAATGAATCTCCTCCAATACTGGACTGCACCTAAGAAACTCTGTATCTCGGTTACACTTTTGGGCTCATGCCAATTTACAATTACATCAATCTTGGAAGGATCAATTTTAAATTGTCCTCCTCCTACAATATGACTTAACTACACAAGTGCAGTCTTACCAAATTCACATTTGGACAATTTTACATACAACTTTTCCCTTTGCAAAGTATCCAATAATTTCTTTACATTCCTTACATGTTCAGCCCAAGTCCCGCTAAATATAAGAATTTCGTCTAAATATATAATCACAAAATCATCTAGAAGTGGCCTGAATACATCATTCATCACACACATGAAAGTTGTCAGAGCATTGCAAAGCCCAAATGACATAACTAACCACTCAAAAAATCCATGTTTGGTTTTAAATGAAGTATTCCATGCATCCTATTCTATAACCCTGATCTTATGGTATCCACTGCGTAATTCCAACTTAGTGAAATAAACAACATTCTTTAACTGATCAAGTAAATCATCTATATGATGAAGAGGGTATCGATTTTTCAACGTGATTTTATTTAAGACCCGATAATCGACACACATTCACCATGTGCCATCTTTCTTTGGCACTATCACGATCGAAGAACCACAAGGAGATGAGTTGGGCCTAATGACTCCTTAATCCAATAAGCCTTGTACCTGCTTCCTGATCTCTGTCATCTCTACAACTAAAATCATGTACATGCATACATTAGGAAGAGGAGAATCTTGTTGAAGATGTATTTCATGTTGGATTTCCATCTTAGGAGGTAATCCATATGGTTCCTAGAAAATATCATCATACTTAGAAACAATATAAATTAATTCTTTCTTATGAGAAGGATCACATCCTTGGAAAGAGTTGGATGTTTCGACATCTTTCTCCCTTACGACCATGAGTACATATCTATTATTATTGTTTATGAGTCTCTTCATTTTCCCTGCACTAACAAGTGTTGTGTTTACCCTCATGATGTGGGCTCTAACAATATATTCCACTCCCCCCTTAATAAGGTGATATTTTTTCTCATGAAGAAAGAAGACTGCTTTTCTATCATAAAGATAAGGACTCCCCAACACTATGCCACATATATCAAGTGATACAACATCCAAATCCACTTCATCAATCAATTTTGAAGCAATAACAAATCTGACCCTACATTGCTTGGTGACAATAAGTTTTTCTTTATCACATACCCAACCAAGAGGATAAGGCTTTGGATGTGGTTTAGTTTCAAGACCCATATTTTTGACAAGTGCTTCAGATATCAAATTTACTTGGGAACCCAGATCAAATAATGTATCTATATTAGTTTGTTTAGATACAACTCTTATATGAAATAATTCATTCCTCTTTATTTCATCATCATGAGAATCATTATTGGAATTTGAACTAGCATGAAGGGAATCTTTATCTTGTACTCCAACCACTGTGATCTTTCCTTCGTCTCCTGAATCGGAACCAAGATATTTTTTCATTGTAGAAATGATCTTTGTCTTCCCCTTTCCATCGAACTATTCCGGTCTCTTTTCTGGATGTAGTTTCCAACAATGTTCATCATCGTGACCAATTTTATTGCAATGAGTGCAATATGGTTTTCCTTCTTCTCTCTTTACAGTGGTGGTCTTCTTTTCCTTCCCTTTAAAATTCTTAAACTGCTTATGTGGGAAATTGGAAGGTTTCTTTGTGGGATCTTCTTGAACATGCTTTCCCATATTCTCAAGATGATTGGATTGCACACAAAATTTGTCAATATTGGTGGGGTTAAACAATAGAAAAGTATGAAGAATATAATTGTGAAGTGCACCAATATACTTCATTAAAGTTTCATAAGAATCCAAAGGAATGTTTAATGCAAGAGATTTCTTCCTAAATTCTTCTGTGAAACTTTGTACAGTTTGACCTTTACTTTGTCTTAAAGTTTTCCATTCCATCATTGCTTTATGTAAACAATCCAATGGATAAATTGCTTCCTTATCGCTGATTTAAATTCCGACCATGAGGAAAGAAGATTACCACACTTACTTTTTTCCCGAAGTTTTCTCTTCCACCATACGAGATCGGTGCCTTCCAACTGAAGAGAAACTAATTGCACTTTAACTTCCTCTTCATGAATCTGTTGAACACGACAATAGACTTCAACCTGTCAGATCCAATTATCTATATTTTTAGGATTAAAATCTCCATTAAACATAGGTAAAGAAAATTTTACATTAAGATTTAATAATGGTTTCTTAAAAGAAGCTTTATGGCTAGAATGATGAGAATGATGAGAATGCTCAGAGGAAGAAGAGCTAGAACTTGATGGTGAAGATGGAGGATTAGGAGGATCTCCTCTAGCCCCTTGATTTACTGAAGCATTATCATCAGCTTGTGCTTTCTTTTTCTTCCCTTTCTTATTCATTATCTTCTCGTAGTCTCCATACATTCACTTGACCATTTCTGACATGCGATAAAATACCATATGGAAGTTTTTATCTTGTTCATCACACTTGTCCTCTTCTTCTATTTTCTTCCTTCGGGATGCACGACCAAATTCGGGATTGAAAGTCTTAAGAGTTCCTTCACCCTGATTATTCTTCTCCCTAGTAAACATTCACACTCAACAATACAAGTCAAAGATGACTGCTATGATACCAACATGAATTAGGATCTTTTCATCGAAGTGACTTATAAAGAATTATATTAAATGAGCATAAATTAGTTTAAATCATCATCAAATACGAGACACAAGCATAAAATACGAACAAAAAAACTTGATAATAGAATTCATCCCTAGTGGACTACGTCTCCAGGTCCTGCTCTCAAATGGGTAGGCCTTTATATTAACTCAACAAAAGAATTTGGAAAAATACATAAGTATACCTCATTCTGGAATTAATCTACAGAATATTTTCTCAGATCAGAAAATTGACAACACCATTGAATTTGTGGCATCGAATTACCCAAAAATGACTGTCTCCACACCTCAATTCGACTCTGGTACTCCCAGGCCCTTGAGAAATGTTGTCTTAGTTTCTGTGTCATTTCCATGCAATGAATTCTCTGTACGACGTCCAAAAATCCATGCCCGACTGTACCATCGAGCACCGTCTTCTCATCTGTGGGCAGACTCATCATTTAATTGAAAATTTGGGTGGACTAACCAACGGAGTCCGTTGGCCCAACGATGGCATATTCTATTGTAAGGTGTTGGATAGGGGAGGTCCCGAGGTCGAGCCCGTGGGCCTCCCCTTTTGGGTTATTGTTATAACAATATATATATGGATTGGAACTTCACTAAGTTTGGAGCGATGTTTATATTTGTTGGAGTTTGTATTTTGGCCACCAGATTTGGTGGGCCCCTTTTTTATTTCTGAAAATTTTGTTTCAGGCCCTCATTGGACATTTTCCCACTGCCATGTGGTAGCCCATGACTGTGCCATGTGGCATCCAACCATTGGACCATGCCAACCACTTGCATAGCCACCTACCATGTCAGCTGCCATGTCATCCTGTCGTGTCACCTACCATGTCATCTTGCCACATCACCTTCCATGTCCCATATAGTCTACCACGTGGTTGTATGGACTACCACATGGCACTTCCTTATTGGTCCATGGATTGACCAGGAAATGTCGAAATGAGTGACACATGGCAACCTCTGGTGCTGCCACATCACCATGCTAACATCATGATGATGTCATCATGACACATGTCTCCCCCTGCATGTGCCACATACACTATATGGATGTTGGAGTCAATACAAATGTTGACTCATCCCTGCTGACTGGGCTAGGTTGGGAAAAAATTTGATCTCAAATATCTTTTGATCCGTAACTCCGTTTGTTGAGCCGTTTACGCCATTGGAAAGATTGTGATGTGATATTCACGATGGTGCCAATTTCACTGAGTTTTGAGGACTTTGAATTTTTTCCCTTTCTCTGTCTATTGAGGCCATTCTGAGCTTCTTGAGTTGCTTCTGCGAATTCTGAGCTATCCTTAGTCTTCTCTGGATCCTTTTTGGATCAATCAGACTTCTTATGAATATATATATGTGTCAATATTTCGATGAACCTAGAGGATAGTTTGTTGATCTATCGATGAACATAAAGGATTCCAACTACTCGTTTGAAAACGGTTTAACAATCGTTGAGTTCACTGACTTGGTCAACTTTGACATAGTCAATTTTCATCAGAAGATCGACGAAGGCTAGTGTTTTCAACAATTTTTTTTGTACGTTTGACATTTATAAAATATTTTTATGCTCATTGTTCATTGCATGATTTATTAGTCTTTTTGCTATGGGCTACTTGCCTCAAATCCAATTTTTGATATGCATAGCTCTAATTTTATACTTTGAAGGTTAGAGATTTTTAATATCACTATGTCTCTTTTTTAAATACCCAGATTGGATCCCTAACCCTTAGACCCTCTTTCATTTGGGAACACAAATTTTCCCTAGGAAATAGGTATGAACATGTCTACTCAATTCCATTTAATTACTATACAATTTATCTTGGTGTAGTTCTCTTTTATTGTTTTATTTTATTACTTGCATATAGTCCACCTTTGGAACTTATGTGGTAAAAATGTATAGTTTTGATTTGTTGATTACTGTTATAAACCTTTAATAAATTTATGATGAAAATGAATTAATTCTCTAGTACGTATGGGGTCAATATAGTTTGATAATATTTGTACTGTAACAATATATAATTTGTATATTAATGTACATATATTGCTTCAATGGATTTTGTTGTAAATATAGGAAATCCAAATGCCATCACATGAAGATATTCAAAGGATGATTGCTAGGTTAAGGGCTGCATGGGAGGCACTAGTCGGTACTTATGGGGAATGCTATTTCCCTTGCAATCAATGCAAGGGCTTGAAAAGAAGAATACTTGTAAGGAAAAAAATTGAAATACATTGTTTCACATATGGGCATTGTGAAGGGGGGAACACATTTCGTCCCATGGTAAGTTATTCATTATATATGTCTTTGTATTGATTCTATTTATACAATATTTATTTTTTATTTTTATATACTAATGTTATTGATTGTTTGTAATTGTAAAGATAAATTCTTACAAAGTCGGATAAATATCTTCCAAGTAGTAGTATAAATACTATTGTACAAGATGTGGAAGACGATATGAATATTGAATATCACATCAATCCCATGGAAGAATATGACACCAATAATATTATTGATCCAGATGATGGGACAAATAGATTGATCCAGAACATATTTTCTCCTATCGATGAGGAAAACGATGATGATATTTATGATGTACCTCTGCTTGAGAAGGAAAAACAACCCCTTTATGAAGGCTCAAGAACAAATATTCTCATTGTTATAATGTTGTTGGTGAACTTGAAGGTATTGAATGGTTTGTCAAACACTTATCTCACACAGATCCTATGGTACGTAATATAATTCATCATATATTATACATAAACATCAACTTATGTTTCTCTATTTTTAATGTCAATTAATGTGTAAATTAAGGATGCAATATTTTTTATTACTGTTATTTACATTAACTAGTTTTTTTATGATGTAGATTGTTAAGTGAATTTTTCTTACCACCGTCAAATATTTTACCTCACACATACCAAGAGATGTGTGTCATTACGAAATATATTGGAATGGGGTATCAAGATATTTATGCATGTTCGAATGATAATATTATATATTATGGAAAATATGCATTAGAAACGAAATTCCTACAATGTCAAATCAGTAGATATCAAACCGATCAAGTAACAAAAAATGTGCCTCACAAGGTTCTTCACCATATTCTGATAATTCCATGTTCGCAATGATTTTTTAGGTGCCAAATAATTGCACAGTTTATGGATTACCGTGCACAACACAAAAGTGAAGATGGTGTTCTTTGAATTCCTACAGATGGTTTTGCATTTAGGAACATCGAAGAAACATGGCCAACTTTTAAAGAAAAACCTCGTAATGTTAGGATTTCGTTGGCAAATGACAATGTTAATCCATTTGGTTAGATCATGTCTATTTACTCAGTGTGGCCTATTTTTGTTATAAATAATAACCTTCCTCCTTGGATGTCAATAAAGAGGGAGAACGCAGTGTTTTTTTTTTTTTACAGAAACAAAAAGTGATTTATATATATATATAAGATGCGGCCGAGGTTGCTAGTGTACAAGAAAGGTGGAGTTCTGAGTCTGTGACTCAATGTCCAAATTACAAGATCTTTCTATACTTGCTTTGATCCCCTGGAAAAGAGACTGCTTATTTAATTACTAGCCTAGCTACTATTTGCAGTCTACAAGATGGCGATGCCACTATTACAAAAATTTTCTATGAACCTTGCTTACTTCTTTTGTCCCTCAAGGGGAGACTGTGGGATTTCTTCTATAGGCGGCTCCAATGCCAAGTTCAAGTTAGGAAGAATCGGGGCTTCTCTAGTGCCTCCAACTTTTCCTTCTATGCTGTTGTTGTGTCCTTCCACCTCCTATGCTTTGTTTTCTTTGTCTTTCTCTAACCTTTCCCCTTAGCTCCTTAAGAAGTCCACTTCATCTTGTAGTTGGCTGATCAGGGCACGATGGTTTGATAGAGTTTCCAGAGTGAAATTGAGAGTGACGCTATGGGAGTCTAGGCATAGTGCTAAGTATTGGGTGGTATGGAAGTTATCACCCACCATTTCCTCCTCTCAATCCATTTTTTCTGAGTATGCGTTGCACCTTCTTTTGTCTTTGTGTTGCAGGTGTTGCTGGACAGTGCACTGATATCCCGTGGCTGACTGATTCAGATGTCTCTTCCTTTTCCTGTTCATCTGGGCGATTCTCCGATGCTGGCTTAGCTTTCCAATGTTCTATAATGTGGTCCTCTCATTGCCTTTGCCTATCCACATGAGTATATGTAGTCTACCCTGGCTTAGATAGACCGAGCTGTTCCTGTAACTTGTTGTTTTTGGTGCAAAGATTTTCCTCCTTATAAGTGTTATAAAGAGGATCGGTTTTGGATTAATCTGAAGGTCCCATGCGACGTCCTTCCTTGATCGTGGATTGTGACTACTCTAGGTCTTGAGGTGATACCATATTTTAATGCTCATGCGCTGAATCGTCATCTCAATCGTGTCTCCTTTCATTTGCGTGAGTGACAATGATGAGAGGATAAGGGGGAGAGTGGGATGACACTGCGCTGATGATCTCTCTGGTAGGTTCCCACAGTGGAATGACCTGTTATTTCACATGTGAAACATATCTATCTTAGTCCAATTACATTCATTTCTATTTTTCAGATTCCTATTGTACCTTGCCTTCCCTTGAATTTCGGGGATTGTTCCACAAGGGATTTTTTTCTGGTATGCACTGCATTTGTGCCTGTTGGACGTGTGTACAATTTGGCTAAGCTGGATCATTTTTAGGGGGGGACTAGTTGAGTGTTAATCCCATTGATAACCAAATTTCCTTTCCCTTTACCGATTGCATTGTTGGCCTGTTCATCAGCATTCCCATTATTGTGACAATGGGTGTGGAAGAATACTAGATTCATTTCTTTGGTAGCATTTCTGATCCTCGCGATGATCCTTTGGAGGACAGAGTTTTTTGGACTAATATTCTTGACAAAATATCTGATTATTGTTTTAGAGTCTCCTATGACTGTTAACTGTTGATATAATGGTATAGAACACTCCTTGCTTCTAGCATTTCCTCTTTGAAGGACTTTCATGATGTTTTTTATTCTCATTACAAGAAAATTTATCCAGCTCAAAGACTTTTTGAGAATTGTTGTGAGGGGTATCCATCATATATTCAAGATTCAACAAGTGATTCCTTTATTAGTGATGATGAAGGGGATGATTGTAGAGAGCAAGAATTAGATGACAAGTTTCATTATGCTTTTCCTAAATTTGAAGAACAAATGCATCATTCATGTCAAAATCTAGGTCCCCAAGAGAAAGATCAATATGGACAATCCATCATTTCCTTGTCTCCTCCTTTTCTCGATTCTTTAAGTCAAGAGGTTATCTTAGATTCAGATTTATTTTATCATGAGAATAGTGTTGCAGCTTGTCATGACCAAATTCATAGCTTATCAATCCCTCCTATTGTTAATGAACCAATGTGCCATGATTTGCCAAGTTTTGATGACTATGAGGATGTTTTCCCTGAGAAACCAGTTGTTCCAACTATTGTACTAATCCTCTCAGCCATTAATAGTCAAATGGTCATTAATTCACCTTTGTATGATGATTATGAAGATGATTTCCATGAACAATCTATTGAATACCTTACATCAGAAAAGTACCCTTCCCATCAAAGAAACAATAGCTTGTTTCAACCCTCATGTCATATTTTTGTTGCTGAAAAAGAAGAAAAAGATGATAATATAATTTTAGAGGGTGAAAAACTGAGAAATTGGGACCATAAGCCAAGCTATGATGAATATCCCTCACAGTCAGAAGATAAGATAGAAGAATTTAGTTTTCCAAGCACTTCTAATTGTGATGAACCTGTTGGCATGTTTTACAGGCAGCGTATGCTTGTCATTGATGGCAAGTACAACATCGATGATGGCTTGAGTACAACAGTGATGATCAACAACGCAGTGATAATTGGGGAAGAGCATCAACCGTCATTGTTGGATCAACAATTCAGAATTCTCGATGGCTGTCAGATCTCAATATAGACAAGAAGAGCGCGCTGAAGAGGAGGACAGATCTCAGGTGTTAGATCCAAGAGCGGGATCCGACCATTGTTGGATCAAGGAGAACCTGCACGTTATTTAAAGTGTAAGGAGTAGTGGGCTCACAAAATCCTGAAAGAAGGAGGACCGTCCATCTTCAGGCAGGACACGTGGGGAAAGATCGTCATTTCGCTGATTGGAGAGTCAAAGGAACGGGGTTTCCTAACCTCTCGAAATCACGATATGCGAAATCACGACTTAATATGAGCCGTCAGATCAAGGTTGATTTGGACTGTTGATCCCAGTCCATTTCATAGTTTCATGGATTGAGAATTGGAGATGTTAAGGAATATCAACCACAAGAATCTCGAAATCGCGATATGCAAAATCATGACTTAATCTGAGCCGTCAGATCAAGGTTGAATCTGAACCATTCATCCCAGTCCATTTCGGAGTTTCACGGATCGAGATTTGGAGATGTCAAAGAATATTAACCATAGGAATCCCGAAATCGCGATATGTGAAATCGCAACTTAATCGCAACCGTCAAATCAAGATGTGATCTGGACCGTTGATCTGACTCCATTTCAGAGTTTCGTGGATCAGGACTTTGAAGTGACAAGAACACTGAACATCAAGAATGTCAAAATCGTGAAATGATCTAAGCCGTTAGATCAAGTGTTGATTAGGACCCTTGATCCCACGCCATTTCGGGGTTTCGGGGATTGCGACTTGGAGAGTCAAGATGCCTCATCTCCAGATTCATGAAATGAAAAATCGCGAAAACACCTTATGCATAAGGCTGTGGTCACAACCCTTGGTCACATTAGCGAGAGATGGAGGAAAGAGCTAGAGAAACCAAGCTCCGTTTCGGGGATTGTGATTGGGAATGTCGAGATGCATGGTCACATGAATGCCGAATTGTTGAATGTCGAAATGCCGAAATGAATGCAAGATCCCATGGAATCAATCCAACGGTGTAGGTGAATTTGAACAAGATCGGAGGGCTACTGTAGCACGACACAGTGTAACTGCCAGAAACCACTGATGGTTTCTGCCAAAGGACTCGAAGACACTTCTATGTGATCGCTAGAGGAGATGAAGAGTCTCTAAGCTTCGCCCAGTGAAGGAAGACGATTCTTAGAGGGATTGATAGATGGATGAGCATTGAATTCTGTAACTGAAATATAAGGCATAAGCTCGACTGTGCCAGAGAAGACGAGGAGTCTCAACTGCTAGAGAGGTTGAGGAATCTTAGCAGAACACCTAGTGATGCTGAACGCGTGGTTGGAACCACCAGAGAAGCTAAAGAGTTGCGATGATCAGGGAAAAGCACTCAATATGTGGAGGAGATCTGTGGGGGCGTGAACATGTAGAGGCATGGAAAATATTGCATGCACAAGGAGCATAGGGAATATAAGAATGTGGAAAAATAAGAGATGGTTGTTGTTGTCGTGGGGAAGGATTCAAGTGTGAGCAAGGAGGCAGAGCACAGGAGCAGAAATGCATAGTAGAGGAAGGTTGCATTGAAGGGATATGGTGTAGAGAGTATAAAAGGTAGAAGAACAGAAAGTGCAAGGGGCGTGCAAAAGACACTGATGGAGACAGAGCAGAGTAGTGTAACAGAACAATGACAAGGCTGGTAAGCCATTGAATAACTTG
>JASDQU011404183.1:7993-42868 GCA_032191745.1 Picea mariana
GGTTGAATAAGAGAAAATATGTTGAGTCAATATTGCATAGGTTTAATATGTAGGAATGTAGACTAGTCAAGGTCCCTACTACTTTAGGTGTAAAGTTATGTGAAAGTTTTATGCATATAATTTTCCTAAGACACGGGAATAGGAAGAGGAAATGTCCCATGTTTTGTATGCTAGTGCAGTTGGCAGTTTTATGTATATAATGGTATGTATTGGACCGAACATTACACATACAGTGGGAGTTTTGAGCATGTATATGTCAAAACCACGAAAGGAGCATTTAGTAATGAGGGTTTTCATGTATTTACATGGAACTATTAGTTATTGATTGTGCTATCAAAGAAGACTAGGAGTGGACATAGCATTGGACATACATGGCTTTGTTGATGCACACTGGGTCAAATATCTGGATCACAAAATATATACAAGTGGGTATGTGTTTAACCTATTTGGAGGAGAAATTAGTTGGATGAGAAAAACACAATTTGTAGTCTAGTCAGGGTCAATGGATTAGGGGTTTTGGATGCCGTAAAATTCTATATATATTATATTTTAAACAATGAAGTGAGAGATGATGAATAATAATTAAAGTTGCAACTCTAAATAGATTGTTGTTTTCTAGGTTTGGATTTAGAGAGTAAATCTCTATATATATGTGTGATTGCAATTATGTTATTTTATGTTTTTTAAGAATCTATATATGCATTGCATTAGTGTAAAAGGTTTAAAACTTACAAAAGAAAACTAATAAAAAATTGGGAAAGGAATTTTGCATTCCATCAAATATTTTATAATGATTTCTATTAAAAAAGGAACATTATGTAGTTAGTTAAGAAACCTAGAAGCCAATATTCAAGAATCCTAAGCTTCATATTTATCTTAAATATATTGAATTATTAAAATTAATGTCTATATCTTAAATATAATGAATTATTAAAATTAATGTCTATAATAATGACATATCATAATAAATGCTTCTCAAATTTTAAGATATTTTTTTTCAAATTTAAAAAAATTTCTTCTAAATTAAAAAATATATATATATTGAAAACATATATTTTAAAAAAATATTTTTTATTAAGAAATTTGAACTTAAAACCAAGTTATAATCTTATGAATAATGCAAATATGTTGGTGAAACAATGCATATTATTGATTACGTTTTAAATGAATTAAACATATTAATGCTATTTTTTTTAGTATCTTTTAATTATCAAATTATCAAATAGTTTTTTATTCAAATTTACTAATAAAACAAAGTTATTATTTTTTTATAGTACCTAATTTCATATAGGAAATGGTTTTACACTTAAGTTCACTAATAATATAAATAGATTATTAATAAACATAAATTACACAAGTTATTTCAAAAAAAAAATTCTTAGTAAATTATGAAAATAAAACCTTCTTATCTGATTGTAATTAAAAGCAATCACATAGTATAAGTAAATATTATACAAGTAATCAAAACAAATAATTATAATATAAATAAGAGATATTATATATAGTTATAAGTCTCACAAATAATTATAAAATTGTAATATTAATAATTGACATAGTAATTATTTAATACATTATAAATTATGAATTTAATTTACACTTTGTCTAAGACAATTCAAAATTAATATATAAAAATCTGAATAACATTTATATTATATATGAATGGGATTTATATTTTTGTTGTAAATTTATAAATGTTAATTAAAAAGTGTTGTAGTAAAATTTTTGAAAAAAAAGTTAAAAAAAAATATTGGATTATTAATTTTATTTAATATATATATAAATAATTTATACAATAAAAATTAAAAGGTTAATTAAAAAAAGTCTTATGATTTTAATGTATGAGTATATAAATAAGGTTTAGATTTTAAATATAGATTAATTATAGAGAAGATAAATATATAAAATGTGATATTGTTTAATATTCAAGGAAGGAAGTTTATGAAAAGATGGGAGAAAAAAAATAAATTTTATTGTAGAGAAGAAAAATATATAAAATATGATTTTGTTTAATATTCAAAGAAATTTATGTATGAGTATATAAATAAGGTTTAGATTTTAAATATAAATTTATTATAGAGAAAAAAAATATATTAAATGTGATATTGTTTAATATTCAAGGAAGTTTATGAAAAGATGGGAGAAAAAAAAATTATTATAGAGAAGAAAAATATATAAAATATGATTTTATTTAATATTCAAAGAAATTTATGAAAAGAGAGAAAATAAATAAACTTTATGATAATGGAAGTTAATTTAATTTTTTATTTTAAATATAAATTAATTATAGAGAAGAAAAATATATAAAATATGATATTATTTAATATTCAACCAAATTTATGAAAGATGGAAAAAATAAATAAATTTTCTAATAATGGAAATTATTCCAATTTTATACTGATAACAGTTATTTCAAAATATTACTATATAAACCTATATGATTATAATTTCATAATATATAAAATCTTTGAAATGTAATATATGTTACATGGAAGGAGGAGAAAATCTTAGAAATAATATATGTTACATGGAAGGAGGAAAAAATCTTAGAAAAATATTCTCTCTTGACACCATTGCTTTGTACTTATCCAACCAAACTAAATATAATAATACCTATAATGAAAGCATGATATAATTTTAGATTAAATGATATGTTAAACAAAAGCACTTCAAAACACTTTGAAGCAAAAATCAACGAAGGCACTTCAAAACACTTTGAAGGAAAAATAAAGTGATAAATTCAAATACATAGCATGATTGGATTATTGTGTGTATTGTAGTGGGATGCTTGTATCGCCTTTGTCGTTTTCAAAAGAACAAAACACAGGTTCAGTGGCATCCTACCAGCTTTTTCAAAAATGGAAATTGCCAAAATTGTTGAGAAAAGATTGATTGATCTTGCGCTGAAATATTATAAACATGTGAAGACAAACGATTTTTCATAATGACAGTGAGAAAGGTGAGGAACTACTAAAATGTAAATTGTGGGGAAGACAAAATTCTTGGTCTTATCATGAGGGAGAGGGAGAGTTTACAAAGCAAGGAAATGCAAAGTAGCAAGGACTTGAAGTGATGGGACACCAGAGGATGAAAAACATAACTTCACGTGAAAGGCAGCTCACCATTTCCAAAGGTTTTGTCTGTATAAAAAAAGATCAATATCAAATCATGCTTGGCTTCATTCCTTTTCAACCTACCATTATGAAGGTAAAGAAGAGATTCTTACATGAATCCTTGGCCTCATTCTCCTCAGTACCATTAGTCTTGGAAAGGAAGGAGAACCCTACGTTCTCCTATATAATGCGTTTTGAAAGCCCAGAAGATATGTATATTTGTATATATAAGATCTGATTGTTTTTCTGTATAAGAAGAACTTCCACTTTTGTTTTGTTTAAGAAATTTGAAATTTTGTAAACATGGCTTCACTAACTGATGTTTTCAAAAGTTTAACATGGGAGAAAAATTCATGCATGGCATCCCTTGACATAAGCTCAATGGAAGATGTGCCTGAAAACTATATATGGTCTGAGGATATTGATCCTCCCCATAGTTCTGCTAATGAGAATGTTATAATCCCAGTGATAGATTTGCAGGGGCTTTGGCGAGAAGAAGAAGAAAACATCATAGAACAGATCGGTTCTGCTTGTAAGAAGTGGGGMTTCATGCAAATTATCAATCACGGTGTATCTGAAAAGCTGTTGGAGAACATTACTCTACAAGGACGCGGGCTGTTTTCACTGCCATTAGAGCAAAARCTCAAGGCTAAAAGGGCTCCTGATGGAATTACTGGTTATGGAGAAGCAAGGATCTCACGTTTCTTCAGTAAACTCATGTGGTCAGAGGGGTTCACTTCTGTGGGATCTCCCGTGGAAGATGCTAAGAAACTGTGGCCTGAAGATCACCAACACTTTTGGTAATAAGYCATAGYTAGATTTTTTTTTGCTTTTGCTTTTTGTTTTCGATAGCTTTTTGTTTTCGATATATGTTAGATTTTTTTGTRCAGATTTGTTTTAGTGTYAAACCAGACATCAAATTGGTGTATGGGATATTCTTTACTCAGCKACCCTTTCCAAGTCACAARTTCCTGCTAATACTAACTTCACTGTCTATGCTAACTACACATCATTTTTTTGTTAAAAAAATAAAAAWATATACATACCTACCTCTATATATAGATATGRCTTATTTAAATATTTATAATTAAAATGAATTAAAACTATTAAATACTTCTACACACTTCTCACATCATATTAAGTTTTACATATTAAATACTCACATCATATTTAGTTATACATATATGATTGATATTTATACATATTAAATACTCACATCATATTAAGTTATACATATATGATTGATATTTATTAAAGATTTTATTTTATTTTATCTTATCTATAAATCTAGTAAATTATACATCTGATTTATACCTGACTAATGGATGAAACACATCTTCTCTTTTTTATTCTAAATTGTAAAATATATATTATGTTTTATCACTTTAAATATATAAAATTAAATTAAATCTATATAGGTTTATTGTTATTATTTTAAATGAGTTGATTTATTTTTATTTTTAACAATTAAAAAAAAAATAACAAGCATATCCGAACCTTCCACCATATAGGAAAAATATCAGAATAAAATCTATTTAAATCAATATAATTGGCCAAACATATAAAGGCTGTCACTTTGTTGGTTGAAGGAAACCCGACAGATCTAACAGAAGAATAAAAGTTTATACATTAATTTCCAATTCCGTAAAGTTTGTTTTGACCTATCGAGAGATGTTTATAATGATAGGTGAAAACAACTTCGTACAACAAAAAAGTTCAAATCTCCCACTAACAAACTTACCTTGTAAACTGAAAACTTCAGCAATAAAACCCTGTGAACTGAAAGCTTCAGCAATAAAAGGAATATCTACTCTATGTATACCACATATATTTTACACCCCATACATATATACAAATTTTGTTTGAGATTTTAAAGTATTTAGATGCCAAAGTCCATGAATTATTTGAAACTTATCCAATAATGTACATGTGCAGTGAAACAATAGAGGAATACGAGCACGCAATGAAGAACCTTGTGAAAAAGATGATGTCGTTGATAGGAAGGAGTCTGGGGTTAAGTACAGCAGATTTCATGAGGCGGTGCAGGATTCAGGATGAGAATTATGCCAAAGCATTGCAGGCAGGAGCTTTGCAGATGAATTATTATCCTCCATGTCCACAGCCCTTGAGAACAATGGGCTTGGCACCTCACACAGACTCTGCTTGTCTAACTATTCTTTACCAGGGTGAAGTTGCAGGCCTGCAAATTCAACACAGAGGAGAATGGGTAACCGTTCCTGTTATCCCCAATGCATTGGTAGTTAATATTGGCGACCTGCTGCAGGTAAAAATAATTGCAGCAAGAAAAACAATGTAGTTTACAGCCCTTGTTGGGAGATGTTTACTGTTATTTTATACATAATTTGAATATGAATCTTAATATTGAAACTGAAACGTTAAACTGAACGTTTAATGAGACCCTTCTGATCTGACCACCATGTTGCCATTGCAGATAATAAGTAATGGAAGATATAAAAGTAGATTGCACAGAGCAGTGGCTAACAGAAGCAGAGGCAGACTTTCTATTGCATATCTATGGGGTCCTCCACCTCGTGATGTTATCATGCCAGTGCCACAGCTGGTGGATTCCAAGCATCCACTGTTATACAAATCACTAACATGGAACGAATATCTGGTTGCAAAAGCTTTACATTTCGATCAGGCTCTGCAATTATTCTCCTACAGTACTAGTCTTTCATCTGATGAAAACTTGTCTTTCTAATGTAACGGCCTTTGTACAAAGCTATGTACCAAATCAAATTCTTATCTAGTTATACAAACATAGCTGTATGGTTTTGTACAGTAACCAACATAGCTGTTTCTTGTATGATTTGTGAATAGAGAGAAGAGGTCCACTCTACAGTTCAATCTAGTTTGAATGAGCTTCCTTACATGTGCTCAAGGATAAATGGTTGATTATACCTAATACTTGGTGCTCAAGGATAAATGGTTAATTATAAATTATAAAATTGAACAAAATTGTATTTATTGTAAGTAATACAATTGAACAGATTTGTATTTTATTGTAATAAATCAATGTAAATTTATTATTATTTTAAATCTAAAAGTAGCATTTTTAAGTAATAAATTTTTTTATTATTCAAAATAAATTTAGATTTAACACTAATCTTATTTATTTAATATAATTTAAAACATATAAATATAGATATATAAAAATATAATTAAAAGTAAATGTATTTACATTGTAACAATATTTTATACAATATTAAATTTGTTATATATATATATAATAATAATAATATATTTTTAAGATGACAGACATCAAATTGGTGTATGAGATCTTCTCAGCTTAGCTATTTGACTGCTAAATTCTACAGAGATATACATACCCTACCCAGTGAAATTTAATATTGTATAAAATAATGTTAAAGACTTTGATATCATAAAAAGTACTACCATTTATTAAAGATTAAGGAAAATTGAGGAAACTTAACATTTGGATTTCATAAGCATATGAAACATTTTGAATCTATAACTACTACTAAGTATAATTTATAAGAAGCAACTACAATTTTTTTCATATTAGGTTAATTGGGTTTAGCTTCCCTAGTTGGGAGGAATGATTGCTATCCTCCCCACTTAAGTTTAGGGAAAAATGATTACTATCCTCCCAAACCAGATTCAATGTTTAGCTCATAATAAGGGCAGGCTTTGTTTAAACCTTCTAAGTTGTATAACTATGGACGAAATCTCAATTTTTTGTTGTTTAAATTGCATTTCTGAATGTATAAATGGATTCAGCCTGCTGAAATAAGCCCAAGACACTCTAATCATACATGCTTAACCACTCAAATTTGCAGATCCAACAATTTCTCAAGGATTTCTGATAAAAATAAACAGAAAATATCCCTTGAAAAAAACTAAAACATCAACCATAACAAGTATATTATTGTAATAGCTTTCAACCTTAATATTAATTAACCTTGAAATTAAAAAAATATATATATTATTTATATTAAATAATATGATTAAAAAATTAATTAAATTTAAAAGAATGACAAACATAAACATAATTTTGTATTGGAATTGAATTCTTGCATAAATTTCCACTGATTACTATATCTCAAAATGATATGATTAAACTTTAATTAAATCTGTACAATGATCTATAAAGTTTTGAGGTCAAATTATGAACCAACAAATGGCAAACACTAGTGGAATTGTGAATTCCTGCATAAATTTTCACTGATAACTATATCTCAAAGTGATATGATTAAAAATTTAATTAAATCTGGACAAAGATATACAAAGTTTTGAGGTCGAATTATGAACTCCTGAATTATGAATTAAACTTAATATTAAATATCTTCAAAGATAAGAATGGTTATATTCAAAGATTAGATGATCATTTTGTATTTATGTCTATCAAATCATTATAATATTCATGGCGATGCGTTATATGACCATATCTTACGTATAATTTATATAGTTAGACAAAAGAAATCAAATCAGTGTTTAAGTGAGTACACTATTGTGAAGCACGTGATTGAGAAGTAATCAAGGTATGAACAAGATTAAATTTTGGAATGAAAAGTAATGAACAGTATAGGTATGAAGACTAAAATTTGGAATGAGGACACGAGCATGCATTTTGAAAACAAAAGGCATCACATCAATTAAAGAAAAGTAAGTACTCATAAATACACTCATTTAAAGTTAAAAGCAATAAATATAAACAATGTTTTGCTAATGTGTATATATGTTTATGTTATTATTGTGAAATTGTTTATTTGTCTTATTTTGAATAATTTTATTTAAATATATCACTTTGGTATATATAATCTTCTTCATCATTATCCTCTCCTTCATCACCATGTGATATGTTTATGTTATTATTGTGAAATTGTTTATTTGTCTTATTTTGAATAATTTTATTTAAATATATCACTTTGGTATATATAATCTTCTTCATCATTATCCTCTCCTTCATCACCATGTGATGTATATATGTTTATGTTATTATTGTGAAATTGTTTATTTATCTTATTTTGAAGAGTTTTAATTAAATATATCACTTTGGTATGTATAATTTTCATCATCATTATCCTCTCTCCTTCATTACCATGTTATGTCATTCTTGTAGGAAATAGTCAAATAATTCTTGGAGTTTGTTAATTAATATATTTTTGTTATTAAAATAGTATGTTAATTATGTGTGGACTTCATCAAACTCCAATTACTAAATTTATTTAGTTTCACTATAATAATACATTAGAATCCTGAGAATCTTATTGTTTTTATTGAAAATTTTAGTTTTTTATTTTCTTTTGGAGCTGGAGTACATCAAGGAAGAAAAAAACTCATTTCAAGGATTGGTTTTGGAACCTATTTTCTTTCATCAAGCCTCTCTACCAAGTGTTGAATTTTCTTTCATCAAGCCTCTCTACCAAGTGTTGATGTTGAATAATGTTTTCTTTGCATAGTTGGATTTTAAATTTCTGATGAGTTAGGGTTTAATTTACAAGAACAACACTAAGGATTGCAATTCTAGTTACATTTATCATTTATCTATTGATTAATCCACAACCATTAAATAAAGGTTTTTGCTTACCTTTACTACAAAAATCCACCAACAAATTAGCTACTCCGATCTAAATCTTATTTCCCAATTATGGATGTAATTTTTAATTTTGTAACTTTAAATGGATATATCTTACATTTAAAATTTATTTATCTATTTTTTATTTTATTTCTTAAACATCTTCCCATATACAAAACCTTTGTTTATATCTTTGTTCTAGTCTGCCAACATCCCCTATCTGTTTCAAACATAAAACACCTTTGTGTTTCAAACATAAAACACCAATTTTCAATACTATCCTAGCACACTTATTAGCTAGTTTCTTGTGCTAGTAGAACACTATTTCCCTCAAAATATGCACACCCTCAATTTGCAAATAAAATAAACTCATATGTTTGATTCTATCCCGTTTGCTAGGTGGCTAGTGTTGTTATGTAATGACCTGTTTGCTTTGATCCTTTACCCTATAACTTAATATAGAAAAACAATTAAGTAACAAATTCCACTTTTGAGTTGATTTTAACATAAGTTCTATGACATTAGTACATAACATAAATGCCTGCATCTCTTCCTCGTCGACCTACGTACGTCCTCGTTTACACTTATTAAACCTGGCCTATATTACATAGTATAATATGCATGCTTCACTTAACAATACAATGGGTTGATCACACGTAATAGAGCCTCTCATAAATGAGTATAGAGGTAAAGATGTGTTTCACATTTTTATTTCAAAACCTTTGTTTGGTGTAGTAGTCACTAAAACTTGATTTAAACTTATAGAAATATTGGATAAGTTTCTTCCTAAAATTAGTAAGTAATTGTCATGTTTTTTTTAATGGGAAGGAATATATTTTTCTATTTTAGTTTCTCTTTATTTTTTTTTTAGCTTTCATTACTAATTTTGTTTTTACATTAATCATCTCATTTTAAAAAGAAAAGGTTAATTACTTAAAGAAAGAAAATCTATGAGTGTTGGTAAGAAGTTGATGAAAAAAAAAGTGGTAATGGGGTGTGAAGAAACATATACACTCAAAACTAACATGAACACAAATTTAAATGGAAAGAATGCATGTAAAAAAATTTAAATTGAAAGAATGCATGTATTCCTAATGAGTGTGCACATTATTAGGAAAATGAAAAATGCATATTATTACTAACACAACATCTCTCTCTCTATCTCTATCTCTCTCTTAGCACTAGAAGTCACACCTAGTTGTAGATGTAAGCCTAATACCCATGAGAATTGTGAATAACAATTGTTTTAAAAGTGTGGCAAATAGGTGTGAAACTCAGTTTATAATATCAATCACAAAAACCTCCATGAAATACACACCATCATGCAAGGCTTTGAATAGTTTCAAATCAGTATTTAGAGATATAAATGGAAGATAGAAGACTTACCAAGAAAGGTGAAATATGTGTATCAAGTCACATCAAGTACTTCTGGAACACATATGGAAGAAATCTCATTGAACAACAACTTCTTAATAAAAAACAGAAAACACTTTGATTAACTTACATAAATTACCAACAATAAATCATTTATTGTAATAAGAAAGCAAGCACCATGATGAATCTTTCACCAACAACTAACATCAAAGTGAGATAGAACATAAATGATAGTAGGAAAGTAACTGATCTTTCACTATTAAAGATTCTTGGGTCTGGTACATACATCCAGAAACTTTGTTACAGTTTGAAACTAAATATAATAGCCTCATTGTCTAACCATTCGAACCTCCTATCAAATTACAATGCATATTAAATAACAAAATACCAAAAAAAAAAACATGTTTACAATTCGACATCTAACTTCCTCATAGGATTATATGCCTAATAAAGGTGTGGCACCATGTGTACAACAAGAATGTAAATAGAATGTTATTTTCCAGGAAGATGTTGGCAACGTTTAGAACAACCATTAACAACTTTATGATGTGGTTTTAATGTAGGTAGCTCCTTGTGGAAGGTGGCTTTCTGATGTGCAACTAATATCCTAAATGCTTATTTGAGCTCTAACTGACACCTGAAAATCCATTTTAGCTTCAAAATATTAATAAATCCTAGTCCATAGCACTTGCAATGCAAACTGTCCTGAAACGCCTAGTTCGCAACGCCAGTGAGTCCACACATTGCGAACTTTCCTATAGGTGCTTGTTTACCTCCAAAAAGGATTCCAACTTTTAAAAATTTCACAAGAAGTGGGAAAACCCTTCCATAGGTTGCAGAAACTTCTTGCAACATGAAGTAAGCTTGAAGAAATCATATGAACATGCTAACTTTAGCTCAAGCCTTGAAATCATTACTTAGGTTATAATTGTATGCAAAAAGTGAACCATGACAAAAATGATGTTGATGTGAAATAGTGTTCTATGTTCATATTTTCCTGGTACTCCTTCTAGTAGCCAAGCCAATATATCTAGATTCCTTTTTGCTACCTGCTCTTTGAAGGGCTACAACTCTCTTTCAATTTCCTGATCTCGGTTTGGCAAGCTCTCTTTTGTTTATACACATTCTTAAGTTTCCTATGGAGGGGTAGAGACCTCTTAGCCATGTATCTTTCTTTATCAATAGTCCCCTCATATATTTCTAGCATATCCTTCAACTTTATTTGGGCCTCCAAATTTTCCTTCTTCAATTTGTCATTTCCAATTCTTGCATCCTTAAGATTCCTCCTGAGTCTTTTGAAAGTAGGATTACTTTTATGAAGAGGAGTGTTGATATCAATAATCTATATGGGATGCTTGGAAAGCTGAGCTTCATATTTTTGTTGAGATGAGGCTTCTACTGCACCATCTTCCATAGGAACATGTTGTTTATTTGTTGATCTGGTAAAAGGTCTTCTAGTTTTGGTTGTTTCTGCAACAATAGGTGGGGAAAAGATAAGTTTTTTACCCTTTAAAATCCTTGCTTTACTTGATAATAACTCCATAGGTGTGGGTTCTGCCACAGGATAAATTTCTCTATCAGGAGGTTGCCAGGGATCACCTTCAACTATTTTATGAGTAACCTGAAAGGATTTGTCACTCTTGGTCATCTTCCTCTTTTTTCTTGAATCTGAATGCACAATATTCTTAATAGGAGTAGGTGTTGGTATTTTAGACTGTGGTGTGTGAGAAATATCTGGCTGAAAACCTGATGTAGCTAGGAAAACCTCCCAGACTCCAGTCAGTGTTGGTCTTCTTCAACTCTTCCAGTACTAGCATCTTGATTATACCATAGTGAAAAACATTGGTATCCACTTGCTTGGACTTAGCCTGGACCCTATCTAACATCTTGCCAATACTCCTGAAAAGATAAAAGGGAAGGTTCATGGACTCTTTCCTAGTGAAGTGTAGTAGTAATATGATATGGCATTGATATACCATATCGAACCTTCCTTCACACGTAAATTACCTTTGAATGACCTTGAGCATCTTGTCAAAATACTCCAACGCGTGATTTCTTGGCACTCCCTTGGATAGGTTGTCTCCTTGATATTTAGGTTTTATAAATTCCTTCGAGAAACATGATCCAGGTGGATATCGGTGGCCACCCACCTTTTCCAACTAGCTCAAAATAGTTTTCTCGTAATTTTAGCAATTTACTATTTTTAGCAGCTTTTAACTTCTTGGGCCAATTTGAGGGCCTAAACGATGATTTTTCATGATTAGGAACCTTAATGATATTTGAAGGCTTTGATTGAGCCCCCTAAATTAATATCCTCATCAATATCTTTCCAACGAGCTATTGTGCACCCAAAACGAAGATGGCATGCAAAAGTTACGACCCCAAGAAGTTAATGTACTAACTTACCCCAACATGGCCCACATGACTTTGGGCGCTTCATATCCTAGGGTTAGGTTTTTGGATGTATAGGGTTTTGGAATTCATCTTTATTTTAAAAAAAGGCCTTCAGAGCCTCATTGTACTCATCTTGTGAATGAGCGTAGCTTTCACATCTCTTCTCAGAGATAAGTTGCCACCATTCTAGCAAGCTTGTTTTCTATCTACATTTTACAGTTTTCATCATATTTCTTATTTAATAGAAGTAAAGTTTTACTATATATATGTTATTTTTCACTTTGTCTCTGTTTTAACATTATAAATATGTGGTTTCATTTTGTTCTTCTCATAAATGTGGATCAGTGGTATCAGAGCGGTCTGCTCCTTGTCATTTTTTAATGCATGTCCCCAATGTGGTCAGGGTATAGAGAGTTGGGTCTGGAGCTTGTTTCTCTTGAGGACAACTTCTCTCACACGCTCAAGAAACCACCCATGGATGGAAAAAAAAAAGATGGCAGGAGAGGAGATCCTTTCAAAATGTTGCTCGAGGAATCCCTTGAGTGATAGAGGAACGAGATGATGGATAGCTTCGCACAAATCCTTTGACGACTACCGACAAGCAATGCATCCACCTCAAGAGGAAGCATCACCCCCTTCAAGGTACATATCAATTTTGATGTTCCTATATTTGAAGGTCAAATAGATGCAGATGTCATAGATAAATGGTTAAACCTTCTAGAAGGGTATTTTTCTGTCCACAACATTTTCGATAAATAAAAGATTATATTTTCTCTCCTCGAGGTCATCCCCCATGTTAAAGATTGGTGGGAGACTTTATGTGAGCAAAATGAAACAGAAGGATCCACATTATTTGTAGTTGCACCTACTTGGTATTCCTTCAGGGATGTTATTAAGAAACAATACTACCCTGTTGGAAGTTATGATGACTTGTATACAAGATGGACCACAATGCTGCAAGAAAGAGACTAAGAAGTTCCAGAGTTCACCCAATGTCTTCCTTACTTTTCACACCAAGCTAGGTATAAAATATTATGAGCGACATCTGGATCTCAAGTACCTTGGTGGTCTACATAGATACATCTAGACATAAATGAAGTTTTTGGATATCTCTTCCTTGGGCATGACCTATTGATATGTTGTCGTAATTGAGAAGAAGCTTAAACAAAAGACGTGGCGGTTTGGGTATGGGAACCCCTCACAGCAAAAGTAGGGAAAAGGCAGCCCTAACCCATAGAACAAAGGATAGAGAAAATATGGGAAGCCTCATGACAACCAGTCCAAGCCTAAAGAAAAGAAGGAAATGAGAAGATGAAGAAATATATTGGGAAGTGGTGAGACTTCCATAAGAGCCCCTGGCATAACACTATCAATTTTCACTCAAAGAAGTCATTAGTGGTTGAAGTAAAATCCTCTGAATTAGATGTGGGTTTTGAGACTGAGTCGGAATCGAAGAAGGGGAGACAGATCATTGATGTGGAACCCAGTGCCATCGTTGCTACCACCAAGATCTATCCCAGTGAACTCAATGAGCCATAGGAAGGAGAGCGCCTCTTTCATTCACAGATGTGGGTGAAAGTAAATCCACTCCACTTCATTGTTGATAGTGGTAGCTAAAAGAACCTCATTTCAACAGATGTTTTCAAGTGTCTAGCCTTCCTGACAACACCGCACCCGCATCCCTACACCATTGAAAGGCTCTGTCAAGGAATCGATCTTCGCATCATCTAATAGTGTTGCATGTTGTACGGCATAAAGACATTCAAAGATGAGGTATTGTGTGATGTTTCTCCCCTTGAAGTTTGTGATGTTCTTTTGGGTCAACCTTATTTATGGAAACATCATGTTATATATTGATACAGACCCCCCTTCTCTCCTAAGGGATACACAACCTCCCAGTCTAGGATCAATCAAGAAACTGAGTCTGATTGACTCTCTGGGTCTCTGCTAGACCCTAAACCCACTTACATAGGTCCTTTCTCCAAATGCACAGGTCGCATGAGACCCGCGGGTTCTCTCCTAAGCATTTTCCAACTTCCACGCGAACCGACACTAGCTCTTCCCTTACTAAGGGCCTTCCTTTTCGTGACCACAGCTATGACTACTCGTCTTACCAACATGCGCTTCGTGACTCCACGTGTCAGGTGTTTGCGCCTACGTCGACCCCAACTCTCCAACTCCCGAAATCCTGAAGTGGGGCCTAGCACGTGCTAGTTCCTCCCTTAACCTTCGGTGATGTGACCCCTCACTGTGACCTGGGGCTAACCTCTCAAGCGCTTCATGATTTCACATTTTGAATCCCCAAAGGGTTTAATTCGCTCACCTTCTTGATATCTGAAACCCGAACTCTGGGCTCTCCTTACGTCAGATCAATGGTCCACAATCCGTGTGATCCAACAGTCTTTCCTTCTCCTTCACGAACTCGAGACTTTTCATTTACCAAAGTTGGAGGACCACCCCGTCTCTTCTCTCAATATCCGAACTAGCAAATTTATTGGGACCAGATCTACGGCCCATGCTTCCCTTTGATTAATGGTTGTGATCATTTCGTGAACTTGGGGTTCACGAGTTTGCTCACCCTATGCATTTCCAAGGGTTAAAGCCCATGCACTTGTCTCTGGATCCAATGACTATTGATCCAGGTGCTCATATCTAATGGTCTAGATATGATATTCTCCCCCGTGCTTCTTCTAGTCACTGGATGTTAATCTAACGGTCCAAATCCCTTCCACAATCGATCTAATGACGGTTCTCGCTTCCCCTCCTAAGATTTATATCATGAAGGTCTCGAATTCTCGTGTACTCCTTACATTAAGGGATTTTGACAACTCAGATCCAAGGGATCTGTTGAAGAGAAATTTCTCCCACCCTCTTGGCATTCTCCTTTTCTGGTTCTTTGACTTCTCACAAGTCTCTTCGACACTTAGTCGAATTTCTGATCCATGCACTCCTTGCACCAAATCTTTACGCAAGGTTTGAATTCTTGTGGACGAGTGTGCATGCCTTGCACCAGTCTCTTTGTGCTCCTTGCAAAGGGAAAATTTATGTGCTATCTCTTCTATGCTTCGGAACCAAAAAAAATTATGTTGATGCACTCCTTGCGCTCTGTTCGCATACCTTGCACCACTCATTCGAAGAGAAACAATTGAAACTTATCCTAACATTCACAATTCCATCTATTCATAACAAAATTCATTCATTCATTCATGAAAACACAATAATAGGGGATTGCAAAAAATGTCCACACTATGCATTGGATCAATTTTCCTCTGTTATATTCCAAAGTGAAAAATGGTTACAACTGTAAATGAAAACCGAAAACTAAAACTCAGAAATCTCCTCCTACTTCTATCCCATTTTCTCCTACTACTATATAACTACTTCCAGCCATCCTCATTTTGGCTTACAAAACCTCTATTTATCTTAGAGAGCTTTTATGGTTTCCTTTCGCTACTTGTATCCATCAAACTTATCCTGACGGCTATCCTAGAGTAGTCACATTCCAGAGCCTAAGTGGAAACTCCCACTTCCCCCGTGATCGCTCAAGCGTGCCTCAAAAGATTTTTCCGGCACTAAGTTAAGGCAGAATTCAAAATATCTATCGTAGCTACCAGCGTTGAGCTCCCGTACAAATTTCAAGACATTGATAGGTCTTGCTCCGCGTGCTTTCCAACGATGCTCCTGCATCATACTCCCCTTGACAAAAATTCATGGACTCTTGTCCATGAGCTCCTGCACCGACTTTCCATGCTTCTGTATAGCAGCTTCATTTTCCCAACTGGCATCTTCTATTGGGTGTCCCTTCCACTTGACCAAATATTCAAGATAGGTCCTCCACCTAGTATTTTTTGTTGATCCTCTGATCAACAATCTTCTCCATATATGGTTTCTCTACCACAAGCATTTGTTTATCCCACTGAATCTTTGCCTGATCTTCTGGTCCCTCAATGTCATCTTCCATGTAAGGATACATGTATGAAACATTGAATATGGGTGATATGCCCACATCATCTAGGAACTCAATCTCATAAGTGTTTGCATCAAAATTCCTCAAGATCTTACATGGCCCTATATTCTTCATTTTTAACTTGTTATATGTTCCCCTATAGAACCTTTCTTTCCTGAGATGTGCCAGAACCTTATCTCCCACTTCAAATTGAAGTTCTCTACGATGTTGATCAACTCTATGTTTGTACTCCTGGTTAGAACTCTGCAACTGTCCTCTAATCTAGATATGGAGCTTATGCATTTCTGCAACCCACCCTCTTGATATCATTTTGTTCCAAGTCTCTCAACTCATATACTCCCCTTGGTTGCATTCCATACAATATTTGGAATGGGCTCTTTCTAGTGCTCCTGTTTGGTGAGTCATTGTATGCAAATTCTTCTTGTGGCAGAATCAGATCCCACTAATTATGGTGTTTCATAACCAGACTCCTCAATAAGTTTCCCAAACTTTTGTTTACCACCTCAGTCTGTCCATTTTCTGAGGGTGATAAGCTGATATGAAGGAAAAATCTGTCCCCAACGTATTCCACGGTGTTATTCAAAAGTGACCAACAAATTTTGTGTCTCTGTCTAAGACAATTCTTCTAGGTAGGTCGTGAAGTCTCACAACTTTCTTAAAGAACATATTTGCAACATGTGTTGCATCACTAGTCTTCTGGCATGGGATAAAATGTGCCATCTTTGAAAATCTATCCACCACCATAAATATGGAATCAAATCCTCTTTGTGTTCTTGGTAGTCCCAACACAAAATCCATGCTTATTCCATCCCAAGGCCTCCCTAGTATTGGCAATGGTTGATACAATCCATTGTTTTGTCTTTTCCCTTTTGCATGCTGGTAGATTCTACATATGTTCAAAAAATCTATCACCTTTGTTCTCATACTTGGCCAATAGTATGAACTGTTCAACTGTGCAAACGTTTTATCATGGCCGAAATGTCCAGCCAATCCTCCACTATTCTTTTCCTTCATAAGTTTATCCCTCATTGAGAATTTTCGTATGCACAATTGATTTCCCTTGAACATAAATCCCTCTTGAATCATATACTCTATCCACTGGCTTCTATCTCTCAGCACAGGTTTCGCACATGCTTTGTATGCTTCCTTGAAATTTGTATTATCATGTAATACATGTCCTTAAGGTGTTCAAAACCCAAGTTCTTCACCTGAAATTCCCGCAGAATCAAACATCTCCTTCTTAATGCATCAACAACTTTGTTATCATTCCCAACAATATGTTTTATGACAAAAGTAAAATTCTATTTAAACTCAACCCATTTTGCATGCCTCTGATTCAATTTTTCTTACCTGGTTATGAATTGTAAAGCCTGGTTATTGCTATACAAGACAAATTCTTGTGGGACAAGGTAATGTCTCCACTTATTCAAGTCTTGAATTATGGCATAAAACTCCTTGTCATATGTGGAGTATTTTCTCTTGGTTTCATTCAATGTCTCACTGAAATAGGTAACAGGTCTATTCTCCTAGCTTAAAAATGCTCCAATTGCAACTCCACTTGCATCACATCTTACCTAAACTGTTTTCTCAAAATTCAGTAAGACCCAAATTGGTCATTTTGTTATTTTCTCCTTCAGTATATTGAATATCCTCTCAGCCTCCTCTGTCCATTTAAAATACTTGTGATTCTTCTTCACTGTATCCATCATTGGTGCACAAATTCCACTGAAGTCTTTGATGAATTTCCTATAGAAGCTTGCTAATCCATGGAAGCTCCTTACCTCAAATATACTCTTCGGTGATGACCATTCTTTGATTTCTATCACCTTCTCTGGATCCATCTTCAGTTCATTAGAAGAAATCACAAAACCCAATAAAATGAGTTTTGTCTTCATAAAAGAGGGATTCTTTAGATTTATCAACAACTTATCCTACTATAGTCTTCTCATCACTAGTGTCAGATGTCTCTAACGCTCCTCTTTAATTCTGCTAAATATTAGTATATCATCCAGATATACAACCACAAACTTGCCAGTGAAATCTTTTAGTATTTCATTCATCAGCCTCATAAAAGTACTCGGGGCATTTGTTAAGCCAAAGGGCATAACAAGCCACTCATACAAACCTTCATTTGTATTAAAGGTTGTATTCCACTCATCACCTTCTCTCATCCTAATCTAATGATATACAATTTTCAAATATATTTTAGAAAATAATTTTTCTCCACTTAAACAGTCCATTAAATCATCCATTCTTGGTGTTAGCACTAAGTAAATTTTGTCCGGATGAATAGACAAATGACAGAGGTAACTGTTTCAACCTACTTTAGAGCTGGGCACTAGCCTACTCAACTCAGAGAGGGCTCTCTCATGTCATTGGGTATATCTATGGAAATCGGTGGCTAGATTTGGTTTGTTCGGGTTTTTTTGATAAAATGACTAGAGGAATGAAGATGAAATTTGGGCTATAGAGTCTAGAATAAACAATACATTGTCAAACCTGGGAACTATTAAGAGGAAAAGGATAAATCAAGTAGTGAGTCTGAGTTTATATCTGAAAAATTTGCATGGCATCAGAGGAAAAGGAAACATATAACTACATCAGAGCATTATAGAAATGAATTCTGAATTAATTCAGAAAAAGATAAACATAGTCTAAATTGCTAAGCCAAGAACATCAAAAGATGAGTTCTAGGATTTTAAACTCTCCAAATTAAACAGAAGAAAAATATATATGGAATAAAGATCACAGGAAACACATACTATGAAGGGAAAACACGACTCATATCACCACCAGTTAGAATCTTTTCATAAACAATCCAAAATCTGTTTCTGCATTTATATATTCATTCTAACCCCAAAATTTACAGAGGGTAGGCTCCTCTTTTCTCCGTCCCTTTTTTTATATATTCAAGATATTATAAATATAGAGAAGGTCCCTTCGTGGAATTCAAAACATTTAGACTTCTAATCGTTCTAAAACTAGAGATAAGTTACAAGGAATAATGATTTATAATAATCGTTACCCTATTTTAGAGGGACCGTTGGGAACAGGTTCATCATATCTAGGTGCCATCTATCCAAAACTAGTTGGAATGTAATTATCTCCACCTCAAAGTTCATTTTATCTTAGCGATCTCCTCCTTTAGAATATCCATCCAGGCCAATTGATTCTCTTTGACACGTTCAGTCGTTCCAGCTATAGTTTCTTTCTTTTGTCGTTTTCTTCGTTTCTTTTTTATAGCTCGCTTGTTGATGACTAGATCCCTCATAATGGGATTTAGCCTGACTTCCAATTTTGAGTCTGTAGCAGGTTCTATGTGGAATTTAGTTGCTAATATGCATGCAATTATCCTTTCTTTCTTACTCGCGGGTAAATCTGCCATGTTGCCTGAATGATCAGTTTTACTGGATATATCTTTGTCCATGTATCCCAATTTTGTGGACACCGAAATGTTCCTACAGAAATTAGAGAGTTGAGAAAATTGGAGATTATTTCGTTTATGGATGAGATTATGCCTCCATACTTGAGAATCAGTAGTTATAGAGTTCCAATCATGAATCACTGACTGATTCTCTTATAGGTACGTTGGTTTACCACGCTTAGCTAATCCATTTCAAATGATTAGATTTCGAGTTCATTATATGGCGGTGTTCACCTGACATCATATAGTTGTGAAGTACGAAACAATTGAAACTGGGTGATTCTGACCAGTCGTTTCCCACCCCACAGCTGGTTGATTTGACATATTGGAACATGTGACATCAGGGCTTCAGCGAAAGTGGTTTCAGGAAACCCACCTTTCACCCTGACGTATGTCTGGAGGCGTCACGCATCCACTTTAAAACCACAATGGTTTCCCCGGTCCACCTTTACATAGTTAAGTCCCATGCATGTTCACCGCCTGATATGGGCTCCAACCATTGATATGGGTCATTTTATAATCGATGATCTATTGATTTATACCTTTTGTGCCTCCGCTATATTCGTCTATATGCCGTCGGACATGTCTCGGTCCTCTAAATTATCAATTCTCCAAATTATAAAGCTTCCACGACGATGTAGCTTTTGCTAAATTCCCGAGACTTGGATCTTGTCTGAAATTTTTTATGGTGATAACATAGACTCCAACTGGGGATGCTATCCTTCCTGTGAGGTAGCAAAGAACTTGTAGACCTGGTGCCTGATCCATTGGGATGGTCCCAAAACATGTGTGTGTACTCTTCTCCTACCATATCACTAGTGTTTGTTGAAGTCTAAACTTTGCACGTTGCTCTCAACTGGATACTAAACACTAAATATATTGTTGAAACTAACTGTACACAATACTAGAAATATAAACTGAAAAATGCTTGTCCAACAAGATTATTCGTACATTCCTACTACCCTAAAACGCTGAAATGAATACTCAATAAGTGAAATCAAAATTCCAATGTAACCATGCAAGCATTTTATCCATTGTTTGTCTACTTTTCAAAAGATTGCTCCAGATCTAGCTTACTGCTAATTCATTCACCAATTCATCTATAAATCCAAATCTCAAAAAATTAAAGACATTTCTATTGTTCATTTCTTCCAATAGGATTGCAAATGGATCTTCTAAAATATGTGTAAAACAATCATCATGTTTCACTCCTTCCATTGTATTTTTATTTTTAGGTGATTCAACTCGTTGACTTCTAAAAAACTGACAGAGTTGTTGAGAAGTATGGTAGTAGGGATTTCCTGAGTCATAAAGCGACCATGGCTGGAGGACATCATCTGATGTGAAAATATTTGGTGCAGACATTGATTCGTTGTTGGTATATTTTGATCGTAAACCTTTCTCATATAATGTGTCTCGAGATCCCGAATCATATGAAAGAATGACTCCTTTTCAGGAATCAAGATAGAAGGGCAGGATTCTTCCACTAGGGTTTCCCCGCTATTTGGAGTTTTCATATGTGTAATTTCAAAATCTTCATCCATATCTAGGTTGTTCAGAAATAGGATCACTATGTCATTTTTAGGGGAAGAAAGAAAACCTTGAAATACCTTATCTTGCTAGTAATATTGTTGAACATCTACATTAGTTCTAGGATAAAGGAAAAGACCTTTGATAAAAAATTCTTGATTGAATTCTTCTTTAATATGATGGTTAAGCTTTGATTGAAATTATAAATTGAAATACCCTTCCGAGTGATAATCGTGCAATGCATGTGAGTGTATTTGGTGTTCTTTAATTATGACAACCTTTTCATGTAAAACAGTGCTACTGTGAATATAGTCAGAAGTCCCTACTTTTTCTGAAATTTCATGATTTTCTCTTAACCATTCAAAGGAAGAAAAACATAAGGGGAGAGAGTTTTTATTTGTAAGCTCGCTTCTTTCTTCGCCTTTGACTTCATGCTTGGATACTTTCCGATTTGAAACGCCATTTTTTTTCAACAGTTTGAATGAGGAAAAACACAATGGAAAGGTTTTGTTACCTGACTCACAACCTTGTTCAGTTTTTCCAGTATCATCATAGGTACATTCTTCCATCTCTTTGGGTTTTTGGACATGCTCACCTTTAGCTTTGTCTTCGACCAATGACTAGATTTTTGAATTTGCAAGATCTTCCTCAAAACAAAGAATAGGGTCATCAAGCATCTAAGAAGAGTACTCCAATATCTATTTTGTTGGTTTGGTTTGACTTGGTATCAACATAGATTCGTTTTCCTCAACAATAATCTGAGAATTGTCTTTCAACAATTTGAATGTAGTAAAGCACAAGGGTAGAGAATTCTCTTCATCTGATCTAATACTTTGCTCCTCATTGTACTGCTGAAAAAGAAAGTCTTCAATATTGCAATCATCCTTGTATTTGTCATATACAGGAAAATCAACATCATATGCAACGTCGTCTGACAAGAACAGACTTGGAACATTAATATGTTCTTCAACAGATTGGTTTACAAACTCATTCTCTTGATTGTCTACAAAAGAATATATAAAATGATTAGCCCCCTTCTTATCATGGGATGGCTCATAAGATAAAATATCACCTCTTCCTTTAACAAGTGGAATATAATTTTTAGCACAATCATGAGCTTCAAGAGGGACCATGACATTGTTAATTTTATGCTCAAGATTCCAATTAACTATTTTCTGTTCATATTCACTTTCATGTCCTTGAGCATCTAACCCCTTTTTTTGGACCTGTTCACATGCCTAGATGTTGTGTTGAATATCTTGGGCATCATTAAACATTTTTTGTAAGGACTTAAGTTTTCTTTCCATCAGGAGGAAAGACAAATATGGATGAAGAGTTGTTGTATAATGGAGCATAGTAGCAGCTTTAGTGGGTTGAATCTCTTCAGGAAATTTGTAGTAAACACTGGAAAAATTTCTACTGAATATAGAGACAGTTTCATTGTTCTGCCATTTCAAGGCATAGAACTCTGCAAGTTGTAGCTCCAAAGATTTCTTCTTTCCCCAAAACTTTAAAAAAGCATTCTTCAATTCCTCCCATGAGCTAATTGTATCTAGCTGCAAATGTCTAAACCAGAATTTGGTGTCCCCTTTGAGGGATTGAGAGAAGGCCCTCATACAAACATCGTCATGGTTAATCTCAAATAAATCCATAAATGCACAAACCCTTGGATGTGCTTTTTAGCTGAGATGACATTAGTTTCTCCATCAAACACAGGTAGATATTCATGGTGATTTGGAGGGAAATCATGGAGGACTTGGGGTAGTTTCATGGGTATGTATCTATGTTGGGCTCTGAAGGATGTTGTACTAGGAACAGGGGGAGAGACATTGGCCTTGGCTTTATAGAGTTCAATGAATTGGTCATGGTTATCACATGGCCCAACTATAAAAATATTATCGAAATCATCGATACGGTGGGGGTATGCATGTGAAACTTTAAGAGGAGGATAAATGATTGCAAGATTTTCATGATCATCATTAGAATGCAGTAGGTAAAGAAAAATTTATTTGATATGTTCAAGGAAAAAGAAGAGGCAACTTATAACAAACAATAAAATGCCTTGGAAAAAATCCAATTTTAAGTACTTGTTTTCTTCCATAATGTCTTTTCATACCTTTGTTAAGGGATCTCATTTCCAAATGGAGTCTTTGAATTACATTTGAAACTTGAGTGGAGTTTCCGATAATGTTTTGGAAGCTAGATTCTACATTGAGAGTGGAGTCGCCATTGAAAATTCAAATTTCTGGATTCTTCTACTAGTGGAATCACCTTCAAATTGATTTTTTGATGTGTGGAGTCGCCAGAGTAGGAATAAAGCCAATATGTGCCTAAGTGCCTGCTACTCTCAGACCTTAGAGCTCAACCATGTCATTCTTCCAAGGGAATTGTTTTATAATTTCATCCCCGGCAACGACGCCAAAATGTTAGCACTCTGTAAATTTTGTCCGGCTGAATAGACAAACGACAAAGGTAATTGTTTCAACCTAATTTAGAGTTGGGCACTAGCCTTCTCAACTCAGAGAGGGCTCTCTTGTGTCACTGGGTATATCTATGTAAATTGGTGGCTATATTTGGTTTGTTCGGGGTTTTTTGATAAAATGACTGGAGGAATGAAGATGACATTTGGGCTATGGAGTCTAGAATAAACAATACATTGTCAAATCTAGGAATTATTAAGACGAAACGGATAAATCAAGTAGTGAGTCTGAGTTTATATCTGAAAAATTTGCATGGCATCAGAGGAAAAGGAAACATATAACTACATTAGAGCATTATAGAAATGAATTTTGAATTAGTTCAAAAGAAGATAAACATAGTCTAAATTGCTAAGCCAAGAGAATCAAATGATGAGTTCTGGGATTTTAAACTCTCCAATTTAAATAGAAGAAAAATGTATATGGAATAAAGATCACAGGAAACACATACTATGAAGGGAAAACAAGACTCATATCACCGTCAATTAGAATGTTTTTATAAACAGTCCAAAATCCGCTTCAACATTTATATATTCATTCTAACCCCAAAATTTACAAAGGTCTTCCTACACCGAGGGTAGGCTCCTCTTTTCTCCATCCCTTTTTTTTATATCTTAGAGATATTATATATAGAGAGAAGGTCCCTTCGTGGAATTCAAAACGTTCAGACTTCTCATCGTTCTAAAACTAGTGATAAGTTACAAGGAGGAATGATTTATAATAACCGTTACCCTATTTTAGAGGGACCGTTAGGAATAGGTTCATCATATCTAGGTGCCATCTATCCAAAACTTTATGGAATGTACTTATCTCCACCTCAGAGTTCATTTTAGCTTAGTGGTCTCCTCCTTTAGAGTATCCAGCCAAATCGGTTGATTCTCTCCGACACTTTCAACCATTTCAGCTATAGTTTCTTTCTTCTGTCGTTTGATCCGTTTCTTTTTTACAACTCGCCTGTTGATGACTAGATCCCTCATAATGGGATTTAGTCTAACTTCCAATTATGAGTCTATAGCAGGTTCTGTGTGGAATTTAGTCACTAATATGCCTATAATTACCCTTTATTTCATACTCGTGGGTAAATCTACCATGTTTCCTGAATGACCAGCTTTACTGGATATAGCTTTGTCCATGTATCCCAATTTTGTGGACATCGAAATGTTCCTACAGAAATTGGAGAGTCGAGCAAATTGGAAATTACTTCGTTTATGGATGGGATGATGCCTCCATACTTGAGAATCAGTAGTTATAGCGTTCCAATCATGAATCAATGACATAGTCTCTTACAGGTATTTTGGTTTACCACACTTAGCTAATCCATTTCAAATGATTAGCTTTCGAGTTATTTATATGGAAGCATTCACCTAACATCATACAGTTGTGAAGCACCGAATGAGTGAAACAGGGTGATTCTAAGCAGTCGTCGCCTGCCCCACAGCTGGTTGATTTGACATATTGGGACATGTGACATTGGGGCTTTGGTGAAAGTGGTTTTAGGAAACCTACCTTTTTCCCCAACGTATCTTTGGAGGATCCACGCGTCCACTTGAAAAACCACAATGGTTTCCTCGGTCTTCCTTTACATGTTTAAGTCCCATGCAAGTTCACCGCCCGATATGGGCTCTACCCATTGATCTGGGTCATTTTATAATCAATGGTCTATCAAGCTATACCTTTTTCGCCTCCTCTATATTCGTCTATACACCACCCGACATATCCCGAACCTCTAAATGATCAATTCTCCAAATTATCAATCTTTCGAGATGATGTAGCTTTTTCTAAATTCTCGAGACTTGGATCATATCTAAAAATTGTTATGGTGATAACACTTGGTAAAGGGAATCTATACCTGATGGTGATCTTGTTAATGTCTCTTGTGTCTGTACACATTCTCCATCCTCCATCCTTCTTTGGAATCAACACAGTTGAGTCTGTGCATGGACTCAAGCTCTCTCTAACCAAACCCTTGTCTAACAATTGTTGGACTTGGTTATTTACCTCCTCATTCTCTCGAGGTGTCAGTCTGTATGATGCTTTGTTTGGAAGATTTGCTCCTGGTATCAAGTCAATATGATAGATGATACTTCTAATGGGTGTCAATGAGTTAGGAAGCTCATCCACCACTATGTCAGCAAAATTATCCAACAATTCCTGAACATCTTCAGGCAAATCATCCATTGAAGTACTTGTAAAGATAACTCTGCGTTTCCTCACCATAACAAACTGCATATCTTGTTCTTCCTTGACTTCCTTCAGGAGTTCATTCCCGTTCATGAGAAGTATGCTCATGTTGGATTCCTCTTTCACTTTCTTCTCGTCTATTGGCAACAACATGTGTGTTCTACCATTCTTCTCTAGGGTGCATGTATTTTTCCTCCCATCGTGAATGACATTCCTATCAAAATGTCGTGGTCTTCCTAACAAAATATGGCATACATCCATAGGAATTACATCACACATAATTTCATCTCTATATCCTCCTATCTTAAATTCAACCAAGCATTGTTTAGTAACCATTACCTGGTGTCCTTTCTGCAACCATGAGACTTTATATGGCTTCGGATGTGCAGTTGTCTCGAGATCCAATTTCTCCACCATCTCCATGGATACTAATTTATCAGTGCTCCCACTGTTAATTATCACCTTGCATACTCTGTATTTAGTCTTGCAAGATGTTATGAAGAGACTATTCCTCTGCACTGGCATTTCAACTTCTACCTCTAGTTTTAAGAGAACCTTCCTCAACATTAGGGATCTCCCATCCTCTGCTCCTTCTACTTCAACATCTCTTCGTTGTGCTTCTATAATGTGATCTTCACCTCCTCCTTGTTTCTTTTTCTCAGGGAATTCCCAAGACATGTGCCTTGTCTTTTCACAGGCATAACATATTACTTCTCCTCCTCCTCTTCTTTCTCTTCCTCTAGAAGAACTTATTCCACCACCATGTCTTCCTCAAGAATTTTCTCCTCTTTTCTAGTGACTGTGTGGTTTTTTAGCCTCGTCCTTAGACTTATGTGCCTTTTCATGGGTAACTCCCTTACCTCTAGTTGGGGCTGGGATTTTACCTCTTCCTCGTTGGCTTTGTTTTCTGGCCAAATTCTCCTCTGCCTTCAGCGCAAACTGATAAGCATCCTCCATTGTTCTTACTGACATCATGATGAGCTCATCCTGGATTTCATATCTCAGGCCATTTATATATCTTGCTACTTTTTCTTCATCTCTCTCTCTCTTTGTCCAATTCTGATGTTTAGCCTATAGAAATCCTTGGTGTGCTCCTTAAATGTCATCCCTTTTTGTCTCAGGCTCTGCATTTTACTGAACAGATTGATCTGATAATCCTTGGGCATGAACTCATCCTTCAACTTGGCTACCATTCTATCCCAACTCTTTATCTTTTGCTTGCCTTTTCTTCTTCTCTCAGCTCATAGTTCATCCCACCACAATGCCACATGTCCTTTGCGCTGAGTGATAGCCTATTTCACCTTCCTCTCTTCATCGGCATCTTCATAGTTGAAATGTATGTCCATGGATCTTATCCAATCCAGTAGCTCTTCAGCATATAAATTGCCTTCATACATTGGGACCTCTATCTTGGCTCTTCCTCCCAATCTAACAACTGCTCTCAGCAAGAATTCTTCGGTGACATCCTCTCCTGCAACTTCTTTGAATTCTAATGCTTCACTCTCTGCATCATTGATATCTCCAGTATCAAGTTCTCGTCTCTGTGCTTCCTCCATCACCTATAATCTTGCACGAATTTCTCGCATCTCCCTTTCTACATATCGATTGGCCAAAGGTGGTTCCACTCATTTCCTTGGTAGCATTTTGTTGATTGTCTGTCACACACAGAGTACAACTTCGATTCCTTTTGTCTCCTCTCCTTTGCTTGTTGTCTGCAAGAAAACTAATTCTCTGATACCACTTTATGTAGACCCCCCTTCTCTCCCAAGGGATGCACAACCTCCCGGTCTAGAATGAATCAAGAAACTGAGGCTGATTGACTCGTCGGGTCTCTACTAGACCCTAAACCCACTTACACAGGTCCTTTCTCCAAATGCATAGGTTGCATGAAACCCGTGAGTTCTCTCCTGAGCATTATCCAACTTCCACGTGAATCAGCACTAGCTCTTCCCATACTAAGCACCTTCCTTTCCGTGACCATGGCTGTGATTGCTCGCCTGACGAACAGGTGCTTTGCGACTCTACATGTCAGGTGTTTGTGCTTGTGCCAACTCTGACTCTTCAACTCCCAAAATCCTGAAGTGGGGCCTATCACAGGCTAACTCCTCCCTTAACCTTAGGTGATGTGACCCCTCACTGTGACCTGAGGCCAACCTCTCAAGTGCTTCATAATTTCACGTTTCACGTAATTGGAGGGTTTGATTCGCTTGCCTTCCCAATTTTTGAAACCCAAACTCTGGGCTCTCGTTATGTCAGATCAATGGTCCACAATCTGTGTGATTTGACAATCTTGCCTTCTCCTTCGCGAACTCAGAACTTCGCGTTTCGCAAAGTTGGAGGACTGGTCCCCTCTCTTCTCCCGATATCTGAACTCGTGAAATTCTTGGGACCAGATATACAACCCACGCTTCCCTTTGATAAATGACTGTGATCATTTCACGAACTTAGGGTTCGCGAGTTTGCTCGCCCTGTGCACTTGAAAGGGTTAAAGCCCGTGCACTTGTCTCTAGATCCAATGAATGTTGATCCATGTGCTCAGATCTAACGGTCCAGATCTGATCTTCTCCCTCATGCTTCTTCTAGTCACTGTACATTAATCTAATGGTCCATATCCCTTCCACAACCGATCTAATGACAGTTCTCGCTTCCCCTCCTAAGCTTTATCTCATGAAGGTCTCAAATTCTCGTGCACTCCTTTCATTCAGGGATTTCAACAACTGAGATCCAAAGGATGTGTCGAAGAGAAATGTTTCCCGCCCTCCTGGCATTCTCCTTTTTTGTTTCTTCGACTTCTCACAAGTCTCTTCAACACTTAGTTGAATTTATGATCCATGCACTCCTTGCACCAGATATTTATGCAAGGTTTGAATTCTTGTGGACGACTATGCATGCCTTGCACCAGTCTCTTTGTGCTCCTTGCAAAGGGAAACATTTTGCACTATATCTTCTGAGATTCGAAACCAAAACAGATTTCATCAATGCACTCCTTGTGTTCTGTGTGCACATCTTGCACCACTCATCCGAAGAGAAACAATTGAAACTTATCCTAACATTCACAGTTCCATCTATTCATAATGAAATTCATTCATTCATTCATTAAAACACAATAACAGGGGATTGCAAATAATGTCCACACTATGCATTGGATCAATTTTCCTCTGATATATTCCAAAATAAAAAATGGTTACAACTGTAAATGAAAACCAAAAATTGAAACTCAGAAATCTCCTCCTACTTCTATCTCATTTTCTTCTACTACCATCTAACTACTTCCAACTAGCCTCATTTGGGCTTACAAAAAATATATTTATCTTAGAGGGATTTTAGGGTTTCCCCTGGCTACTTGTCTCCATCAAACTTATCCGGATGTCTATCCTAGAGTAGTTGCATTCCAGAGCTAGAGTGGAAACTCCCACTTCGCTCGTGATCTCTCAAGTGTGCCTCAAAATATTTTTTCATCACTAAGTTAAGGCAAACTTCAAAATATCTGTCGTAGCTGCCAACGTTGAGCTCCCATACGGATTTCGAGACATTGATAGGTCCTGCTTTGCATGCTTTCCAATGATGCTCCTACATCATATATGAGTCTAGGCCTCGCAATGTTATTATTACTTTGACCAAGAAATTGTACAAGATATTCAAGGTAGTGCCACCTAGTGCTATTTCCTTGATCTCTGCCAAGCAATGCAGGAAGGTCATTTATCAAACTGGAAATTTTTTCTTCTTCATGATTTTCTCTCAGAGTGAGCGAAAAGTTGCAGCCACATCCATGGCTTCCACGACTGACCTCTCCACATAGAAGAAGAAAGTGGATAAGGTCATGGAAGAATACAAAGACATCTTCTCATCACCTACTAGAGTACCTCTGCACTGTTAGGTCAAGCATCCCATTGATATGACCCCTGATGCAATGCTACCAAATGAGCTAGTATATCATCACTATCTGCTATAAAATTAGGAGATCAAGCATCAAATCCAAAAAATTCTCCATAAGGGTCACATCCAAACTAGCTCATCACCTTGTGGAAGCCCAATCATGTTGGTGTAGAAAAAAGATGGGACCTGGCGACTCTGCATTGATGATCGGGCCCTAAAAAAAATCAGAGTTAGGAACCGATATCTAATTCCTTGAATCAATGATCTCCTTCATCAAATCAAGGGGGGCAAATACTTTAGTAAGATTGATATGAAGTCTGGATAGCATCAAGTCCAAATAGAATAGACAAATGTATGGAAAAGTTCCTTCAAGTCAAAAGAAGGTATTTTTGAATGGTTGTTCATGCCGTTTGGTTTGACAAATGCCCCGAAAACTTTCATGTGGTTGATGGATGATAACCTGCAACCTTTCACTAATTGTTTTGTGGTGGTGTATCTAGATGACATCCTCATCCACAACAAGACTTGGGCAGAAAAATTACAGCATATTCAGCAGGTTCTACACACTATATGGCAGCACAAGCTATATTCCAGCCTAGAAAAATACTCCTTTGACATGGACAGGGTCCAGTACCTAGACTACATTGTTGATGTGTATGGTGTTCATGTTGATACAACCAAGATCCAAGTCATCCATGACTGGCCAGCCCCAACCACTGCTCATTAAGCTTCGAAGCTTCTTAGGCCTTGTAAATTTTTATCGTAGGTTTGTGTTGGGATTCTCCCATATTGCATGGGATCTCAGTCAAATAACCAAAGGTGGTGGTAAGGAAAAAAATTTGTGGAGCCTATCCCAACAGAAAGTGTTCAATGATATGAAGCAATGCTTGTGTTCAACACTAGTTCTCTCATTACCTGACCTGCAACATTCCTTTGAGATCGAGACAGATGCTTTAGACTATGTTGTGGGCACAATCCTCACTCAACACAGCCACCTTATGGCCTATCATAGTGAGACACTATCATATGTTGTCTGTAAGTACCCTACTTACGACAAATAAATGTACTCCATTGTGAAATCTTATTTTCAGTGGAGGAATTGCATTCTTGGGAAGGAGACATTCATCCACACTGATCATAATCCATTGTAGTTCATGCAGACACAAGGTAAATTGTAGAATCATGGCCATTAGAAGTGGTCCACATATTTGTAGCAATTCCACCTCAACATCAAGTATAAAAATGGAAGTACCAACTAAGTCGTTGATTTCCTCGGCTGACCTCCATTCATGGAACTCACCACAGTGCTAGACTCTTGTGGCCATGAGACCTTTGGGTATCCCCACCTCTATGATATGGATCCCAACTTCACCAACACCTACCAGATGTTGGGAACCAGCAAAACTCTCAATAATTTCCATATTTAGGACGAGCTTCTTTGCCATCTGGTCCATCTCCGCGTTCCATCAAGCGAGTTAGAGAAAATGATTTGGGAATCCCACTATAGTCTAGTGGCAGGACACTTCACCATGGAAAATATAGTGGCAGTGTTGTAGAGACATTTCTACTGGCCAAAAATTCAATAAGATGTCAGCAAGTATATTCAGTCCCCCATTGCTTGCACTATTTCCAAACTGAACATGAAGAAACAAGGCATGTACACTCCCCTTCCTACTCTCGACAGGCCCTAGGAATCCATTTCAATGGACTACATGTCAAGCCTCCCTTCCACTAGATGGGTAAATGACTGTGTTTTAGTGGTTTTTGTTCGCTTTTCCAAGATGGCGATTTTGGCCGCCTCCAATAAGAGAATCGCAATAGAGGACACTGCCAAAATTTTCTTTGAACAAGTGTGGGTACACTTTGGGATCCCACAAACAATATCATATCAATAAAGTCGGTTCCTCAGCACATTCTAGTCAAGCCTCTGGTCATTATTGGACACCAAGCTCACCAATTCCACTTCCTTCCATCCCAGATGATCGTGCACATCCTACACATGTATAATTCCAGGAACCCTCGCACCTGGGATGAGATTCTTCCCTGTGTTCAACACATGTACAACAGATCCATACATAGCTCAACCGACCACAACCCCTTTCAACTAGGGTTGGGATTTCAAACATTGGGTCCCATGGATGTTTCACTACCCCTTGTGGCCACCTGGAAGAATCTTTGCATGATCCAACTGCAGATGAAAAATCCACTCGGTTCATTGAGTAGATCCAGAACATCCACCAATAGGTTTAGGATATTTTATAGAAGTCCAATTCCAAGTACAAGCAGTGCCATGATAAACATTGGGTGCCACACTAGTTTCGGGTGGGATACAAAGTTTGGTTACACTTGCAAAAAGAATTCCTTACAAGGACTCATCAGAAGATTCATCCACTCCTTTATGGGCCTTACACCATTACCAAGGTTGTGGGTGACAATGATTTTGAGCTCAACCTACCCCCTTTCCTTGGCTTGCACCAAGTGTTCAATGTGGACCTCCTTTGGCCTTATTTTCCACTATTATTGGACATCTTGGAGATAGAAGAACAATTGAAACCAACACAACTCAACTCTGAATGCATGGAACAATAATTCACTAATAATATTGTGGAAACACGTGTCAAGGGAACTTGCCAGCATAGGTTCTAGCTTTATCGGGTTGTCAAAGCAAGGCAGCTCCTGCACCAAAGGAAGTGGCTCACCTGAGGCCAAATTCAACAAAAATTTCCTCATTTGATGGGGACACTCAACATAGTGGATACCATTGCTTCCTAAGGAGGGATAATTGATCCAGGTGGATATCAGTGGCCAACCACCTTTTCCACCTGGTTCAAAACAAGTTTTTGGCAATTTTGGCAATTTACTATTTTTAGCAGTTTTTAACTTTTGGGGCCAGTTTGAGGACCTAAACGACTTTTTTTCATGATATGGAACCTCAATGATATCCAAGGTACTTGTTTTATCCCTTTAAATTAATCTCCTCTTCAATACCTTTCCAACGAGCTATCGTGCACCCAAAACAGAGATTGTATGAAAACATTACGACCTTTGGAAGTTAATGTACTAACTTACCCCAACGAGGCCCACATGACTTTTGGCGCTTCATGTCCCAGGGTTAGGTTTTTGTATGTCTATGCTTTTGGAATTCATATTTATTGTAAAAAAATTCCTTCAGAGCCTCATTGTACTCATCTTCTTGTGAATGAGCATAGCCGTCACATCTCTTCTCAAAGATAGGTTGCCACCATTCTAACAAACTTGTTTTCAATCTTCATTTTACATTTTTCAACATATTTCTTATTTAATAGAAGTCAAGTTTTACTGTATCTCTGTTATTTTTCACCGTGTCTCTGTGTTAACATTATAAATCTATGGTTTCATTTATTTCTTCTCATAAATACATATCAAAAGAAGAGTTCAAAGACATGGTTTTAAACCACTTCTCACCACAATCAGGTATCTTTGTGGCTACAAATATATATTGCTCAGAGACTTCCAATTCCATCACCCCCACCTTAGTCTTTGTCCCATTGAATTTGAGTGAAAACTATTTAGCTACCTTAGGATGTCCTCTTTTCATTTTCTCACAAACATTCAAGCAGCCCACCCTCTGGAAAGCTTCCTTGAAAAACGGTTCAGAATTGATGAGTTGCATCTCATGATAGTTTGTTATGAGACATGTAATAAAAACATGAAATTTAGGGGTTTTTTACAAAGGTAGCACAACTTAGAGTTTACTATAATGAATAATCTATGCACAAAAATAGTGCAAGGGTGAATAGGTTGCAAGTAGGATGTGAGAAAAGAGAAAAAAAAATGGAACTGGATGAAACTACAGAAAATAAAAAATTGAAGAAAATCTATGTAAAACAAAGGGTTTGTTGTGCACTAGTTAAGTTTGTGGCATTAGTTTACAGTGTGTGTTGAACTAGAATTTTATGAAAGACTTGCAAGACTTCCCACGTCTGAGGAGAAAAAATGAGTATGACAGGTTAAAACCTTGTAGTTAGATGAATCTCAACTAAGGAGGGTTTAATCTATCAAGAAATAGAGGGTTTGCAGCATGAGTTTCGCAGTGCAAAGTCTATAGTGTAGAGTTATAATGGATAGTTTGCAGTGGATAATGTCATTGTTTGCAAGAGGAAACTATAATATTCTCCTTTGGTATAAAAATATTGAAAATTTCCAGGGTTTAGGATACCAATGTTAGGGGTCTTAATGGTGCAAAGGGTTGGCAGTGCATAAAACATGTAATATCGGGAAAAATATATAACGATATCCAGTTCAATCAACCCTAAAACAACATGCAATCACCAAATAAGTACCTGGTGTATATGAAAATTGAATTTGTGTCTCACGAACTTGATTGGGACTTAGTTAGAAGCATCCAATCTTCTTTTTAATTGCTATATCAAGTTCACAGTGCCAAATTTTAAGACTCTGGCAGTGTGCTTCATTCAAATTGTTAGACTTGTTCCTTGAAACAATCCTAAAGAACATAATTCACTGAATGTGTTGAAAATGATGAGATATCCCCTGACATGTTTTCAAATTACAATGATGACAGATTAGTGCATAAGGTACTTCTTAATACGCTATGAACTTTCAAGTGAGTTTGCAGCAAGTAGATTGGACACTTGACTTGACCTCAAATGGTTGAAAGTGACATAATGGAACCTTTTGTACATACCTTTGAGACAAGACATGTGATTATGATAATTTTAAGACCAAGGGTGTGACCCATGTTGACCTTTATTTATTTCATGATGATGAACAATATCATGACACCAAGGCTCTTACAAAGACTAAAATCAAAACTATTCTCATGGAAGAATCAAACATGATTTATGACATGAGATATAACTCAAAACCTAAAAAATAAAATACCCTATGACTCAAACCTAGAAACTTTAAAATATTTTTACCCCTACACATCCTATGTGCTAACACTCTCTATCTCATCAACCCCCCCTCTTTCTCTCTCA
>JASDQU011404185.1:51630-63634 GCA_032191745.1 Picea mariana
TTAGGAGATAAGAGGTAAGAAGGCGATGACAACAACAGTTTAACCTCACCAATGATGATGAACGCAAGCACCCCGTCCAGGCAATAGGTTACAATGACACCACACTCATGCATAAAGACAATTGGCGAAACATGCTCAAAATAGCAAGGAGGACGACTACCCACCAGACACAACACAACCATGCCTACAAGCTAAGGGAAAACATCCCCACCCCGACATCATGGCCTAGACAAACAAGGACTAGAACCTCAAGGCACACGGACCTAACGCCTGAAGGCGTTCGGCCCTTGCGCCAAGAGAAACTTGCGCGCTCGACAACACTCACCCAAAAGCACCTACTCCGGCCAAGATCTCGTTCACTGCTATTCCCCAGGGCACACCATGATCCCCTCATCAGGAATTATGCTGTTCCCAGGTGTCAGATGCGTCAATAACCTTGGCGCAACGCATCCAGTTGGACCAACGAACTCAAGATGAATCCGACGTGCCAAGGGCCAAAATAACTGACAGGAAGACTATGCCTACGCCCCCAAGCAACGGGTAGGCAAGAAGCATGGAGACACCGCTCAATAGATGCACAATCCAATAAATGACGTGACGACATCCAATAAGTCCTAAGGTTAAGTAAGAGGTCTAGGCGTGAAGGGTAAACTATTGTAAGGTTACCAATGACATAAACTTCATAAAGGGTGAACTAAAACAAAACTCAACAATCAACATGCTAGCCTGCACGGTACGTGTCTATTAAAGTAAGTGCACTACTCAACCCTTAAAAGCGATCACACGCTACTTCATTATCTAAACGACAAGCTGTCCTAAATGACGAGTCCTAAATAATCAACAAGTGTGAAGATAAATTATCCCTTAAATCTTGAGTACACCTTGACTTAATCTAAGGTGATTATTCTCAATACCTATTCAAGTTGATCCGTTAATTGGGTGATTATTGGAAAAATTGGTCATCACTAAAGGGGTTGGTTCTCAACCATGTAATTATTATTTAAATTACCCTAAACTACTTTATTAAAATATATGCCTGCTTTAGATAGTGATATCATAATATCATATATGTTGAGTTTCCAATCTACAAAACTACACAATTGCTACTAGTAGGAATGACAAGGATATTATGAGTAAAAGAATCAATAATATCATCTAGTAAAAGTTCACATTGAGTAAGATTAAGAACAAAAGAAGTACAATATCATGCTAATTAATATGTGATTAGAAAGATATAATCTAACCATACAAAGTGTGTTAATGAATTAAATAACTAACTCCATAACCATCAAACACAAATAAAACAATAATACACAAAGCATAATTTCAAATCAAAATTGGGAACTGAACACTAGAGAACTTCTATGTGTACATGTGTCACTATAACAAGAATTAAGCCACAAGGAATGGTGGCGATTAGAAGTGATGGGGGTATTATTATGAATTAGGTAAGGAAAATGATTTTAAAGAGCTCAATCTTGCAAAATTTAACAATCAAATGCAGTCGTCCACCACAACCACCAAATCTCTGCCAGTTATTAATGTGCATGTGGGCAGCTATAAATTGGTACACACACTTACCAATTACAAGGTAATTGCCAAAATTAACACCATCAACAAATGGAAATGCAGGAGAAATCAATGACACAGAAACACAGGTGTTATGCAACGAATGGCAATCCTGAAAAAGAAAACAAATGACAGTTTTAACTAAAGGCCAATCGCCAGGTATCTGGGGCAATTCACAGTCATAACCCCAGGGCAAACTCGTCGACGAATTAAAATTTAAAATGCATCCTTCAGAAAGGGAGAAAAATTGCTATGCACTGAGGGTAACCAATTGCAGTTTTTACGGGCAAAATCGCCAGGCAAATGTGGGTGACAAGTTGAAATCTTAAGGTAAAATTGGTTGTGTGTTAAGGGTAACGTAATCAGATGAACTAGCCGTTCAGACGGTGCGGTCAATACATTGGTTTCCAAGGAATATAAACTAAAACACAAACAAGGCAGCAATCAATCACGTGCCTTCAAATTTCGGGAACAAGCTGTGGAATGCAACTTGGACAATTGTGAGGTGGACAAGCAAGGTGGACGGGACTGCTAACTAAATTTGAATAACTGTTTTAGAAGAGAATCTAACCGTCTAACTATACAGAAACCGCCGAGTCAAGTAGTGGTCAGGGAAGCTACGTGAGCGTTGAGTTAAGCAAGGTAATTTTGCTGGGTTAAGTCACGGTTTTAAAAGAGAGAAAACATGAACATGAATTACTTTACTATCATCATTAATAAGCAAATCTCTGTACGAAGAACACAACATAATGAAATTACAATCCTATAATCATTTAGATAAGCAATCGTTGTACCACACATCCTCAAAAATCAGAAATAAAGACGATTATTGTAAGAGGTAAAGAGCTCAGAGACCATTTAATAAAAAGAAGACGCTCTGGTTCGAATCCATATCATCCAAAAATAAAAACGTAATGTATCTATAACCCAATAATACACAGACAAAGAATGTACATCAGTGAAAAAAAATCATGTAAACGATTTACAATTCGCTGCCCTAAATCATTGTCGAGTTCCTTTCAGTCAACAGGTAAAGAAATCAAGGTTCTAAGTTAAGGGTGATTAAGACCGTAGTCTTACAATGCAATGTTCACATTCAACGGCAAATCTCCAGAGTAACAAGGGAAAAATGAAGTCACAACCATTGGCCAAACGTAGAGAAAGAAAATAAAACTTCGTCATCATTCAATCAATTGTTAGGTTAATTAATCACCTCAAGGCGCAGGACAAACAATCAGCCAAGGACAAATAATCAGAGGTAGACTGCTCACAGGTGCATTCTTCGCTCATCATCCTTGCATAGAAAAGTAGGGCGTTGAGATCCATAGGTCTTTTAACGCTAAGGCGACGACCGTAGACCAGGCTCCTGGCCGATTGCTCAGGCAAGGACTGGCGAGCTAGCGACGAAAGGCAAATTAATCGCATGGGTCACAGTCAAACACCATAGGGTTGTCAAGTCATGTAGGGAACAAAGGCCATGGGAGTCATCAACCATCGAGCTAGGCTAAGAAAAGTTTCAATCATCAAATTTTAAAAATAAATCAGTTTACTTCTCCATTAAATACGCAGATAAAAGCATAAGTCCTAATATAATCTATCATACTGAAATGAAGAGAGCGTATCGTTGCCTGATCGCCCGCTCTGAATGATGTCCCGCGCGCTCAGTGCAACTCCCGCTTGCCGACTGACGAGACTTCACTGGTACCTCCCAGCCAATGTTAGGGGTACTCTTCTTCCCCCTTAGCCCCCCGAGCCGCAAAGGGGCCACACACTCACTATCCAGAGATTTCGACTAGCTCCCAGCTCGGCTCGCAAGGCCGAGCTACCACTCCTCACCGAGCTGGGTATCCCAACTCCCACAAGTTAAGTCAGTCAAGTAGATATTTCTGCAGTGTAACTCTACGCAACCAGAAGATGATCCAATCTCCATCACCTCCCTTCATTATATAGAGTTTCATGGTTCCTTCCTTTCCAAAAATTCTCTTTTAGTTAAGTTTTTATAATTAAATTCCTAAAAATTCCTCCCGTACAAGTGTCACCCATCCCCTTCATTCCTCCATAAATTAACTTCTTTAATTAATTAATTATCTTTATTTCCCTCACCCACCTAGAGTTACTCCTAGAATCACTCCTAGGTGTCCCCAAATTCTCTTACAGGTTTTAATAACTTTCCCTTTTATTAAATTGTTAGTTCAGTTTAAATTAGAAAGCTCTTAAAGGGTAGATGCTTTACTAAGTTTGACCTTCCGCTTTTTCCCTTTTTATGTTTACCTCTTTTCCTAGTTTCCTAAAATTTTAGATTTTCCCTCTTTCCCCTTTTTAATTAGAACTCAAAAAGGCAGTTGTGGAATTTAACCCTTTTTCCCTTTTATCTTTATTTAATATAATTTAAAAAATAATAAAACCGTTAATTCCCTTTTTAAATTTTATTTCAACATATTTTTTTTTATGAATAAATTAAATTTCTTACTCCCTTCGTGTTACAAGATTTAACGAAGATCATAATTATCATTTATGTTGTTTTTATTTATTATTATTATTATTATTATGTTTGAAAGACAAAATTTTACCACTAGCGTAATTTAGACTTAGACCTTAAATTTTTGTACTGGGCGACATTTAATTAGGGAATTTGTTTAAAAAAAAAAATACTTAACACGTTATTCGTCCTAAGGCCATCTAGGTTCATTCCTCTATCCTCAACAACGCGACGTGCCCTTCAGGATGCACTAGGTGCTCCAAGGGTGCCACTCGCCTCATCTGTTCCCTTGCGCGACGTGCCCTTCAGGACACACTACATGCTCCAAGGGTGCTACTCGCCTCATCTGTTACCTTGTGTGACGTGCCCTTCAGGACTCACTACGTGCTCCAAGGGTGCCACTCACCTCTTGACTGACTTGGTAAACATCAATAACCCCTGGAGTCAATACTTTGCCAGGTTAACTTGTGAGAGACTAAGGGCCTCTAAGGAATAAGGCCCTCGCCTTATTGCATGCCCCTTAGAATCATCGTGAGTGACTGTCGCAGTTTGCCCTCACGACATCGTGGTTCCTCTCGAACTAGGTAATCGTTAACCTACAGTTTGAGCCACGGTGGGAGTTCTAGTAGGCTATGGAAGGGCTATTGTCCACACCTCTCCCTCAACTTCTCTGGTAGTCGTGCATGACCCCTTTACTCCACATGTGAGTCTGGTTAGCAAGCTATCATCAGCCTGAATCATCAACAAATCATGTCAGAACATATCCATATCCATATCATATCATCTAATCAGATGCACTAATATCACAGTAAAACAATCAAACCCCAATGGTACACTCCCTGACTCGATCCGGAGTCCAAGGCGATCCATCGATGCCTCTGCATCCTTGAGGTCCAAAATACTGCACACTCAGTAAACCGAGTCAATAGCACCTGTCTATGTCAATACAGTAAAACAACGTGTCATCAACCCATAACGTCTCATAATCAAAATCAAAAGTTTTAATAGCAAAATAATCCGGATCACTTGCGAGCAAGTGTCCTCAAAGAATAAGTTTGCTCAGTGTGCCAGAGCGGGATGTTACAAAAAACATTTGACTTTGGATTTGGTTGTGAGCTTCTGTTGTTGTTGATCCACCTTAAGCTATGAGAATTTTGATCTGGTCTCCTTTCATGTTTTGAACTATCCCATTGGTTGTTTCTTTTGTTACTCTTTCCCTTGCCTCTTGAATTTGATCCTCCTTTGCCTCTTGAGATCGAAACCTGAGATATGAATGCATTTCCATGGAATATTCATACCTATTCATCCTAGATTCATGGGATAACAAGAATCCCAACAACTCATCTACTGATATTTGCGTCAAGTCCTTAGACTCTTCAATGGCTATGACCATTACATCAAACTTCTTAGGTACAATTCTAAGAACCTTCTCTACCACTCTTTAATCTTGAATCTCTTCACCATTCATCCTTAACTGATTTATTGTGTTCATGACTTGGGTCATGTACTGGTCCACTAACTCTGACTCCTTCATCTTCAAAGTCTCAAAATTCATTCGTAAAGTTTACAACTTCACTGTCTTTACCTTGGTAATACTCTGATAGTTGGTTTCTAATATGTCCCACGATGTCTTTGAGAATTTCACTGCCGAAATCTTGGGAAATATGCTTTCATCCAAGTCGTTTTGGATGAGATAGAGAGATTTTGCATCCTTCTTCATGTTATCTTTGAGCTGATCCTTTTGAGCATTGGTCAAAGATCACTCGACTATGTGAACAACTGGTTTTGTATAGCCATGAACTACAAGATCCCAAACATTCTGAGAATGTAATAACATCCTCATATTGATTTCCCAAACTTCGTAATTTTTCCCTGTAAGAACCATAATCCATGGTTGTCCAAGACTGTTGCTTAAAGCCATTTTTTAATACTAAAAAGAACCTGAGTTTTTGTAAATTGAATTTCGACCTTCTACAAAGAAACCCCCAAAAACTTCTTTTATTTCTTTATGGATGCCCAAAAACAATCTCATAAACCTCCTTTAAAATAATGAACAAGTATACCACAACTCTCCTTATATTACACACCTCCTTTAAAAATAATGAAGAGTCATTAAAATTAAACTAATGGTTTTTTAATTCAAACAATGAACCAAACTATCTTTTAAATAAAATAAGGAGAGATACTCGACTATTTGAAACCCTTTGGCTTCTCATGGCTTTTCCTTCGGTGCCTCGAAAAACCTTCACATAAACCTTACGAACAATCGATGCGTCGTGTTCTTGCAGGGATTTCATAATCAAGCAACAATGATTGCAAAAGAAAGATGTGGATACCTCTGTATTGGTGGCTCTCCTTTTCGATTTATTTTTCCATCTTTATTGATCTGCGACCTTCTCATTGATTTTCTAGAGGCTTGCTACCTGTTGTATTCACTCACTCTAGCTCTGATACCACTTTGAAGGAGGAGGGGAAAATTCAGAACAACTGCAGCTATAAGAATTCTTGCACAAACAGGCACAGAAACAAAACATGAGACACAAAAGTTGCATCTCTAACACTTCTCATTCATTCATTGCTTCTGAAGAGATAGTTAAATACATAGAATTTACTAATTATAAGACTTAGCTCTTCTAGAGATTTCTTCAACTAACTGGAACTAATCAAGATTCTTCTTCAACTTTCTAATCTTAGAACTCTCTTAAAATAGCTAATGCATAACTAACTGGAACTCTTCTACAGTCTAAAATTAAAAATTTCCAAAAACTTTCTAACAATTGTTAATTTTCAGATCATGTAAGTGGATTCTGCGTTTACAAAAATAACCTAAATCCTAGATAGCTGAAAAACTTGAAGGCTTCAATCAAAACAACAAATATAATTATGCTAATCTACAAATACATATTGCTGAAAATTCAAACAACAAAGACACAGATCTGAGCTCTCAATTCCATCTATCTTCTATTGAATACAAAACAAAAATATAATGCAATAACTCGAAACAAAAATTCGCTAATAGAACTTACTAACCATTTCAAAGGTGCATTGTGCATCTCCTTTATAGAATAGGGGAGATACAATGTATCTAGGCACATGCATGAAGCACCTAAGGTGACTTAGTGAAACCCTAACCCTATTTTGATCACCTAGTGTGCCCTCGTTGCATGGATAAAAGTGCCAAGCAAGTGCGCCTCAACTAGGAGACGAATTGGAGCATGCATCCCCTTCCTTGATATTTGCGCCCTCTACCTAAACTGTGAACTCACCTACATGAGTGCCCTAACTAAATAGGGACATGCACTAACACACAAATAGGTTCTATGATTTCCTAGCACAACCACAAAACTACATCGCATTGTTAGATTGCAACGACTATGGGAGTAGCACACTTACACAGTCACACTATGCAGATGCTATAGAATTGAATATGGACAAAATTAACAAAGTAAACAACGTGAAACAAAAGTAAAGGGACATAAGTGAACTTTTTATTGAATAATATGCCAATTTCGACCCATGGGTTACAATCTAAATGTCTTAGAGTCTCTCCACAATTCATAATATTTGTAGATTGGCACCCACGAGTCTCTGCCTCATGGGTGCTTCAAGACCTATGCTCTGATACCATGTTGATTTTTCTATAAGAAAGGTTAAGCATGAAGTTCATTCCATTTTAGCATATGAAGTTCATACTGATAAGTCGGAATATACTGGAGCTTCACTGCCCCATGTTGAACCCAATCTATGATGAAGTGGTATCTGATCTCAATATGCTTTGACCTATCATGAAACACTGGATTCTCAGAGAGTTTGATACAACTCTGATTATCGCAGTGAATGACTGTCAGAGACAAATCTTGACCAAATAAACCAACCATCAGCTTACTAAGCCAAATGGCATCGCAACTAGCCTGACTAGCTACCATATACTCTACCTTGGTCGAACTCAAAGCAATTGACTTTTGCTTCCGGCTAAACTAGGAAACAACTCCTGATCCCAAGCCAAAGCAACACCTGAGGTGCTATTCCTATAAGTAGCACATCCTGCCCAATTTGATTATGTGTAGCCAACCAAAATGACTCCATCCCCTATGATGTAGTCCAAGCCAAAATCCACTGAACCTACTACTTACCTCAAAACATGTTTTTCCCCAATCTAGTGAACACTCTTAGGCTCTAGCATAAACTGGCTGAGAGTGCTCACATAAAAACAAATATATGTTCTGGTGTTGACCAGATACATCAAAGAACCTATCATTTTCCTGTATCTCGTAGCATCCACCAACTGGGACTATGAAGCGCTAGGCTTCTTCTAGTTGGTGACCATAGCTGTAGACATGGGCCTGCAGTCCTCCATATGAAACCTTCTCAAGATGTCTACATCATACTTACCCTGCCCAAAAAATATATGACCCTCCTCCTGCCAAACCTCCATGCCCAAGAAATAGTGCATCAAACCGACCTCTGTCATCTCAAACTCTGATGCCAGTCCCAACTTGCAATCAACTATGAGAAACACCGCTCATGTGATGAAAAAATCATCAACATACATTATGAGAATGAGTGTCTCCTCACCTCGAATGATGAAGTAGAGGTTAGGATCCGCCTCACTCTTTTCAAACCCCATTTGAAGCAAATAAATGTCAATACATGAATACCAAGCTCTTGGAGCTTGCTTCAGACCATACAGTGCCTTTCTCAGAAGGCACACATGAGAATCTCTCTCCATCACCTCAAACCTTTGTGGATGCTCAATGTACACCTCCTCCTCAATAAATCCATTCAGAAATGCGGTCTTTACATCCATCTGATGTATCCTCCAACTCATCTCTTCCGCTATAGAAATAATGCTCCGAGTGGACATGTATCTCACAACTGGTGCGAATGTCTCATCATAGTCAACTCCCTCTACCTGAGAGAATCCTCGCGCCACAAATCGGGCCTTGTGTTTCTCTATCCTACCATTTGCAACATACTTGGTCTTGTACAACCATCTGGAAGTCACAATTGACTTCCCCACTGGCCTCGTCACCACCTCCCATACATCATTGCGCATAATGGAGTCATACTCCTCCAACATGGCATCTCGCCAAACCTGCTGGTCAACTGTCTGCATAAATGTCTCGGGCTTTGTATTTGTGATGCTTGTCACCATCACCAAGTAGGACCTAAGCCTATCTGGTGCTCTTCTCTATCTGAACAACCCCCTGGGCTCTCCAACATTCTCCTTGGCTTCCTTCAGGGTCTCCTGAAACCATCTCAGTTTCATCTTCCTTATAGTAGCCAAAGGAGAAGTAAGATCTCCGCACCCATGATTCTTTGCCTCAGATCTCATGCCAACACTCTGAGATCCTGAAGTCTCTACACCCTCTGCAACTGTGAACCTAAAGTTGTGCAAGGTGACCTTGTCACCCCTGAAACTGGTGTACTCGACACCTGAGGATGTGCTCCCTCTGAAACATCAACATGTTTATTCAAAACCTCCTCAATGTTGTCTCTCGAATCGAGAGACCTCTTGAAAGATATACCCTCCTTAAATCTAACATCTCTGCTCACCACCACTCTCCATTGTGATGGAATGTAGATTCGTTAGGCCTTCGAGGCCTCTGAGTAACCAACTAGAATCCCCTGCTGGGTTGTGGGGTCTAGATTTGTCCTCTTCTCCGAGGGGACATGAGAGTATGGAAAGCATCCAAAAATCCTGATATGCTCAACATCGTGCCTCCTACCAGTGAAGGCCTCCTCAAGAGTCTTTTTCCCCAAAATCCCGTGGGGACTCCTATTCTGCAGATAAATTGCAACAATGCTCGCCTTAGCCCAAAGTTATAAAGGTGAACTCTGATCATGCAACATAGATCTCGTTGCACCTGTAATTGCCCTGTTCTTCCTCTTGAAAACCCCGTTCTACTGGGGGTTGTAAGGAACAATCATCTGTCTTCTAATCCCTACACGGGAATATAAGTCTACAAACTCTGTGGAGGCATACTCACCTCCATTGTTTGACCGCAAGACCTTGATCTTATTTCCTGTCTGGTTCTCCACAAGAGCTTTGAACTCTTGGAACCTCTTGAAGACCTCACTCTTGGCCTTCAGAAAATAGATCCAAGTCTTCCTAGAGTGGTCATCTATGAATGTGAGATATTACTCACAACAAATCAAGGATGCTCGAGACATGGGCCCACACACATTTGTATGTACTAAATCCAGTACCTCAGCTGACCTACTGTCATTGTTGGGAAAAGAAGCCTTGGTAAACTTACCAAGAACACACCCTCTGCACATAGTTCTTTGAGGTGAACTGTGGCACTTCTGTCACAACCTCTCTCAGCCCTCCAAGAACCCCATGATGAAGGTGAGCCATCCTCCAATGCCATAACTCACATAATTGATTGTTGTCACTAGTCATTGCCAAAGCATGCAGGGGATGAAAAAACAATCTTTATAGTTTATCATCCCTCATTCCAATCACCTACATTGAGGTGAGACGAGACCCCTTAAGGTGTATGAGGACCTCTGTGCCTCTAAAGGACACCTCAAGACCCCTATCCTGGAGGGTGGAGATTGATATCAGATTCTTCTTCAACCTAGGGACATACAACACATCCCTGAACGAAATGGGTGGCATACTCTCCCTCTGAAAAGTAACTTTTCCATGCCCAACAACCCTGACTATGGTGTCATCACCAAGCACAATCTCCATCTTGACCTCAGGATCTCTGAGATCAGTGAAGTGCTCTCTCACTTTTGTCATGCGGCTCAAATCTCCACTGTCTATGTACTTGATGTTGGGTGTCGTCTCAACTAAAGTGAAACAAATAAGGAAGGCACACTCCCTCTTAAACTATGCCTAAAAATCCTCCTCATCTATTGTATCTGTTGTACCACCCGAATTCTTCTTCCTATTGGGACACTGTCCAACATAGTGCCCCATCTTATTACAAGCAAAGCACTTCACCTTTCTCATATCTCTCTTTTGCCCACTGCTACTCTCTCCCTGTGGCTTGGCCCCCATCTTGGGACCCTGTCGAGCACCCTTGCCGAACTTCTTCTTTCCCTTTGACCAAATAGAAATATCCTCATCACCCTCAAATATATGTTGTTGTCCTGAAAACCCATAGCTGCATCTCAAATCCTCTTTTACGAAATCATTCCAAAGTCTCTCCCAAGTAGGCATGACCTCTCGAGCAACAATGCCTCATACAAATGAACCCCAAGGTTTGGAAAACTTGTTGTTTAAAGTTGTCCTCACCATAAAGTCCAGATCCACAATCTCTCTGACCGCTGCTAACTCATCTCCGATTTGAGTGAATATGCCAAGGTATGAAGTGACCGACTCTGACTTGAGCATCTGAATGCCCCTGAGCTTCTCCTAAAGAACCATCTTCCAGTTCTGGTTGGGACCCTGATAAAGCTTGCACAAGGATGCCCACATCTCAAATGCATAGTTTTTACCAGTCAAGTGGGGTATGACGTGGTCTCTCACCACATCACAGATAGTCCTCTTTTCCTTATTGTTCCTCTTCCTGAACTCTACCACCAACACATGAGTAGTGACAGGAGGAACAAAAACGGGAGCCTGAACTATATCCCATAGTTCAAGATCCTCCAAGACAAAGATAAGTCGGGTCTTCCAACGGGACCAATTGCTAGCTCTGGCTAGCCTATCCTTTGCCCTCATCTGAGACACCGACATGGTTGTCCACTGAAACTCAAACTGATACTAAAATGCAAAATAATTCATCCTCAACACTTGACACACAAGCGTGAAATAAGGCTGTCCAAAACTATCCAAAAATATGCCAATTGTATGTTAGAAAATAAACCAAGTCTTAGCCACCAAAGCTCTGATACCGTGAATATTTTATGAGGTCCTAATAGGTTGCCAAATAGGTATGTCTTTGACCTGAGATTGGCTCTAAGTTTCAACTGTCCAACTATTCTTTGTTGTTGTTTTAT
>JASDQU011404186.1:0-14613 GCA_032191745.1 Picea mariana
AAAGAAAGCTCTCTTCCTCAGAAGTAAATCATTAAAAACACTTTTATTTGTATATTTTGTAATAATCATGAACGGTTGACATTTAGTCTATTGCAACCGTTAGTTTAGGAAATTAGTTATTTGCCAACAGAAGTTTTGAACAGAAAGGTACATATACAATTTCACGAGGCTTAGACCAGGCTTCAGAAATTTTGGGAACATATATATACTATCAGCTTTGAAGCTTTAGGAGAATACCAATCATAAGAAGATTCTGAATTCTGCCATTCAGTGATTATGTTTTTATCCCTCTCTTGTATCTTTTGTTAATTTTCTTCTTCATGTTTATTTCTAGCGAATGAATCAATTTGAGACTGTATACAATTATTGTTATGGTGTTAGATTGGTTTGGATGTTGAAGATGTCACAGTCTTTCCTCTGAAATTATTTTAATAATTTTAAGACCTGCGACCTTCTGTTCCTTAATATTCTTCTCTGTTAGAAAACCCTTGTTACCCTTCTTTATTACAGTGGAAATATAAGGTTCTTTTTAGATTAAATTCTTATTTTTTCTCTGTGTGATGTTATGCTGTTTATAAATTTCATAAGTTATCACTGAACCAGAAAACGGCCTTACTTATGTTATTATTTTCTGTCTCAAGTTTTAAAGTCGTTAATTTATTTCTTGATCCGGATGCCTGAAGTAACCAACTTATCAAAAACCTTTTACAAAGAAAATATAAAAATTAATTACCTATGACTGTCCCAAACGTTAGACAACCCAACGTAGACGTAGGATTGCAAGATCAAACTAGCATCGCATTGAACCTTTTCAACACTATCTTGCAAACTGCCAGAAACAGAACCGAACTAGAACAATCGTGGGCAGCAATAGAACGGGACATAACAATCCAAGAAAATAGGGAAGAAAGACAGAGACAGTTGAGAAACTGAATCTGGTCTAATCTTTAGTACCTATTGTTTCGAAAGAAAACATCATTATTATAGATGCCCAAACGGTGTGTTTTATAGCCTTAAAACACAAACTTTGGAACAACAGATAGCTAGACATCACATCCCATTTCCATTAGGCAACTTCTCATTCTTATACTCCATAATGCATAGTTATTTCCTTTGAATAGTGGAGCTCTACTTGAGGACATCCCTTCTTGTTGATCCATTGTGGTTTCTTAGAATATTCCTTCCAATGATTAGACTGTGATAAAGGAACCCACTCTGATACCAATTGTTGGAATATTGTTTAATATTGGGAGGGGTGGTGAATCAATATTATCCTTTTTCAACAATTTCAAACCACTTAATTATTAATTTTATGAAATCAAAACAAATGATCAACAAAAAGGTACAGTACACATAATTTAAACGTGGAAAACCCAACTTCACAAATATTCTTCTTATTTTCAAGAAAGATTACATTTAATTTGTGAAATCCACAACTCAAAGGAAACATGAATTCCTTATTTTACTAGTAGAAACTAGAAGGAGGTTGCAACCCCCTAGATTTTACCATCACCGACTGAAGGGAAGCACCAACTCCCTAGTTTCTTCAGCTATAATTGAAAATATGTTGCAACACCTTGGTTTCCTAGCTTCAACTAGAAGGAAGCTACAACATCCTTTGCAGGCTCCAACCTACCCTAGCACCACCCAACCTCCTTTTTTATGATAAGTACTTCAATCTTCAAATCTTCATTATCTTCTTTGGATTATGTTGTGTATCTTCATTTACTTTGTTGGCCTCTAAATATATTATTTATCTTCAGATTTCAAGCACAGAGACACTCCCTCTTTCAACAAGAATTTCCATTTATATAGTCTTTCAATGGTCATGTACAACTGAACAATTGCACCTCCTCAATATAAGAATGTACCTCTTCATTATAAGTATGTGTATTTTCAATATAAGATATTAATCATACTATTTTAATTAATACAATGCCAATGAACCATTGTGCCTTTTAGATCGTTTAGTCGTGTTTTCAATTGGATCAATAGATTTTGACTATCATGATTTAATTCACCTTTTACCTTAACATAGTTAAATACCACCATGGTTTGCAAATACCATGTGCTCTTTCACTTTTTCCCTTCCACTTTCACTTTTACCTTTTTTATTTAATCCAATTTTACCTTTTTCTTTATTCTACTTTCATATTTACTCCTCTTTTAGGTAAACTCCACTTCCACCTAACTTTTCAATTTTTTTTTATTTATTAAATTAATATTTATATTTAGTCCACTTTTATTTCCACTTTTGTGTAAACTTTGTTTCTACTTAACTTTTCTACTTTTGTATTTATTAAAGTGATACCAAGGTCACATTTATATTTAATCACTTACTAACCTTTGACATATATTTGATAACTTACTAACCTTTGAAATATATTTGATCACTTACTAACCTTTGACATCAATGACAATTTATTAAACAATTGAATGCTTGAGTGGATCTTAACCATTGGTGGCTGCTGGAAATTATTTGGGTTTCAAGGGTCATCCAACTTCGGCCTGGAAAAAATGATGACCAAAACTTGATACGAAATATTGAATACCATGTTGATCAGACTGACTCAAGGGTTCTTGGTGTTGCATCAACAAATTCCCGTTCAACTACACTTTGAAATGATAGTGCACGAGAAAGTATTCAAGAGGGAGAATCGCCATAATTTGTTCTATTCATCACGATCTTGTCTCAATAGAACATATAGTCACCAAGATAACTCGACTTGACTAGTGTAGTAATTGAAATTGTCTCATTCTTTCATTTGCATTTTTTCATTCTTTCAAAGCATTCTTTCTGACATTGTTGGTGGGTAAATTCTTCCTCAAACATTCTTTCCAGCTATTGGTCACTAAAAAAATCGACTTGGCTTACTTCTTTGGTCGAATTTTTTTCCCCCTTTCGACTGACAAACATCCCTTGGTCAAATCGACCTGGATAACATTTCGACTTGGATAATTTCAACTTGGATGAATTTCGACTTGGATAAATTCGACTTGATTCATTTCGACTTGGTCGACTTGTGTTTTCTCTGACCCAACTTTTCGCATCTTCCCAACTCATCCTTATCTGACTCAACTTGACCCATTTCCTTTCTGACTCAACTAGCGGTTTGAGTGGTCGAGAGTTCCTGTCATCCAAGGAGCCAAAGTTATAATTTTGAAATAGAGAATTTCATTCTTTCAAATCACTCGACCAGGTAGGTGATCCCCTGTATTCTGATAGTCCACTGTGTTCATGTAACTCAATATTCTTGTATATTTTACTGCAGTTCCATGTCATACTCAACTATGGTACTTCTTGTCTTCATGTTGACATCAATGCCAACATGATATTTTAATCACTATTGAAAGATTTTACTTCAAAGCCTCAAAGGTTTTCTGACATTGTGGATCTCGAGAAAATTCCACAATTTACAAAATCATTTGGAACAGAGGTGATGCTATCTCAGTGAAGTTTTTGATGAATCTAGGATAGTATCTCGTGTGTCCTAGAAAACTACAAACTTCCTTCTGTGTTTATGGTACTATTGGGAGCTTGAGGATTAGTTCGATTTTTGTAGGATCTACTCTGATCCATGTGGGTGATATGTGGTGACCTAACACAATTACTTCAATGAGAATCAATTGGCATTTTTTGTTACTAAGGGAGATATTAATCTCTTAGCATCTTACGAGAATATTTTCTAACTTTTTCAGAGCTTCTTCAAAGGTATCACCATACACCATGAATTCAACCATGTATATTTCAATACAATCATGGATTAGGTACACAAAAATGTTGAGGAAATCACTTTAGAAAGTGGAAAGAGAATTACATAATCCAAAGGGTAATACTAGGTAGGCATAGGTTCCCCATGGGCAGGTGAAAGTAGTGTTTTCCTAGTCTTCAAGGGCAATCTGAATTTGATTGTACCCATTAAATCCGTCAAGAAACGAGAAGTAGTTTTTACCTACCATGGTATATAATACATGATCAATGAAAGGTAGGGGAAAATAATCCTTAAGAGTAGCTATATTAAGTTCTTTGTAATCAATACATATGCACCATTTCCAATTTTTCTTGGAAATGATTACCAATGGTGAGACCCACTTTCTATCAAAGATTGGGTAGATGAAGTTCACATCCAACAACTTTTGTAATTCATATTTTAATATTTCCCTCAAAGATGGATTCATTCTCTATTGGGCCTTTTGGATAGGTTAGGAATTATCCTTAACATATATATGATGGGTACACAAACTAGGATGAATTCCCTTCATATCAATATAATTCTAGGAAAATTCTTGAATTTACTTTTGAAGCATTTTAATGAGTTTCTCTTACTCAGAAGTTTCTAGATTAGAGTTAATGTTTAAATTTTTCTCTGGATGAATTTCGATCGAGGTATTTTGAGAGTCGGGGTAAAAATCAACTGAAACTGCTAAATTGAGTTGTCCTACCATCTCTTTTGGTGAATGATTATTTTGGGGGTTCTCTTCCATAATGTGCCCTAGGGAAGGGTACAATGAAGTGAGCTCTAGGTACGTTATGAAATTATAGACCAGTTCATCTTCAATATTTCCCCCAAAGACTGATGCTTGTTCCAAATTTAAGATGGGTTGAATGGTTTCATCATCACTATCTCCCACCCAGGAAGGTGCTTCTGAGTCTTAGGAAGGCATAGAAGGAGGGAAAAGGGTGAGATTTTTAGGGAATTTTCCATCTGATACCGTCATATCTCCTTAATTGCAATTGATACAGGCATTGGTCTTGGCCAACCGGGGTCTTCTTAATATCATTGGATATCCACCCAAGTTGGCCTTTGGTTGTAAAATCATGAAATATATAGGATAATTCTAGGAATCAACTAAGACTATCACGTCATCCACAATACCTTCTAGCTTAACAATAGACCTATCAACTACTTGGAGGATAGTAGGGGTTGGTCAAAGGTTGGACAACTAGAGTTTTTGCATAGTCTCTTTTGTTATCACATTGATTGTATCCCCTAGATCCATCAAAGTGTTAGGAATGGGTGTGTTGTTTATATGGACGTTAACAACCAGAATCTCTGGGTCTACATATTTGGCTACCAATATTTTTCCCAACATCAAGTATGTTAGCTTCCCTATAACATGGACAGTTGGGGGGTCTTTCTCTTCTTTCCTAGATTTCTTAAACACAATTCTCACATTGCTTTGGCATATATTGGGACATCCTTGATTTCTTGAAACAAGGGAATTTTTACAGATACATTTCTTAGTTCCCATAAGAGATCAAATTCAATTTGTATTGGGGGTTTTTCTATGGTTAGTCTTTTCGAGTAAGGTGGGGATACAAAATGTTCAAAAGGATTTTGTTGATCTATAATCTCCGAGGTGGATGGTTGTAAGGTTGGGGAGAGTCAGTTTTTTCCAATTCATGTTCCTCCTCCTTGTCATCATGTTCTTGAATGACAGGTGAGGCTTGGATATTAACTACTTTCTCTGGGAGTTATTGTATATCGCCACAGTCCACAAAACATACAAAATAATTCAGAAAAGGAGATAAACTAGTGTTGTAGGTGGGTTGATTTATTTTATTATTTAGATTAGACATGGGTTGGGAAGGAATTTGTGGTGGCCTTTGAGGAAGTTGACTATTTGGTAATTCCAATTATTGCTAATGGTGGGCCAAAGGGTGTGGCTAAAGTGTATATTGTTGAGGTGGTCCAAATGATGTGTACCCTCTCCAATCATGTTGCCAAGGTTGGTTTTGATCTTGAGGATGCCACTCCTGCTAGGGCATGGGGCCATACCAATTCCGGGGTGAATATTGGTATGGAATAAAGCATTGGGGGTATTGAGATGATTCTTGTACAATTCCTGGTGGTTGTGGTGGCCATAGTAGTTTCTAAGCTACAAAAAATATTTTTTTATATTCTTTGTTAGGCCCCCCTAGGTATACTACCATAAGCTCAGGTAAGGAGGGACAATTTTTATAGCATGGTTTTGTTCACAAATTTCACATACTTTTATGCTATCTAGAGGGAATTCCCACAAATAATGCTTCTTCTGGCATTTAGAGTAAAACATGGCTAATACTATATTAGACTCCTCTTTCTTCTTCTTAGCATAAAGGATATCTAACTGGTAGTTGAGTGAAAAAATAATGTCAGTTTTTAAATTGTCCAACAAATCCCCTATCTTAGATTTAGTCACCCCCCCTCCACTATATGACTTTGTAACCTTTAAGAAAATGTCTCTAAGGCCTCTCCCATATTTGGTAGTGCCTTGAGAATAGTTCCTACATAGTTCAAATACTTTTTCGTATGTCAACTCGGGGATATATTTAGCCACCATAAGATTTAGTATGTATAGACAATCATCTCTAATTCCTCGAAGGAGAATAATGTGTAGATTTCCAGGGTGTAAGGCATTTTGTTTTGTTCTCTGCAAGTTATATTGAAATCTCTCAACGTAGTCCTCTAAGATCTCCTCGTCCCTTTGTTTTCTCTTGAAAATTTCCTCCCTGATATCCCTCACCATACAGTAATCCTGGTATTTCTTTAATAACCTTTTTCTCATTTTGTCCCACGTTCTAATAGATTTTCCCCCAAGCCCCATAAACTAGCGAAGTGTTGATTCTTTTAAGGTGGTTGGGAATAATTTTAGCTTTTGGGCATCGAAGGAATAATCATAACTCTAGTGAATGACATCGAATTCAAAGAGGGAAGTATTTGGATACTCACTAGGCAAGCCATGGAAGTTGGGTAAGGAAGAAGGTGGAATGTTTTTCATCTGAACTTGGCCATCAGATTCATGGATAGGAAACTCGAAGCTAATTCGTTCTTTCTATTTCGATGCTTCTACTTTTTTTCCCATGATGAGAAACTGGTTTTTCCATAATACCAAGGAATTGTTTGATTTAATAGAGTGATTAGGCTCTTTAACATTATTCTCAGGAAAGCCTTGATTTTCAGGGTTTGGGGATTCATAAGCGAAGGAGCCTATGAATCTGTTAGTTGTAGACTCAAACCTAGAGGGGATATCATGGATGTTGGATGTTATTTTCTCAATTGGAGTTCTAGGTTGGGGTATAGAGAAACCTTAAGGTTTGCCTCGTCCTCCAGTTTTACTTTCCCGGGTGTTAGTTTTGCGACTGGCCCCTACTGCACAACATCTATGAGGGTTTCTAGATCCTCTAGTCATGCATCCTAAAATGAACTAAAAACACAACACATGGATGGTGGTTGATAAAGGATTAATAAGAAATCCCCTAGGCTACTTCCACCATAGTGTTCTTGTCCCTATGAAGAATATAAAACATGTATCCTATATCCTTTAGTGCCTCCCTGGAAACGACGCCAAAATGATAGTGTTTCTATATGGATTTATTTTAAGCTAGGAACATTTAGTCATTTAACTTATCAACAAGGGTTACTTACTATTCTTATGAGACACTCACATTGTTTGTGCAAGATAAAGGTACTTTTATTGACTGGTGGAAAAGGTGTTGATACTAACTCCTAATCTGCGTTCTGAAAACAATGATAACTAGTGATAAATATTAATTGAAGAATAAAATAGATTTCTGAAAATAAAACTAAGAATTATAACTCCAAGCCTAATGTAGGGCTACCACTTGGATTCAAAATATATAAACAACAAATACATATACTTTATCCAGCTCTACAATTTAGGCTTCAATGTATTAAAAATTAGCATGAAATGAAAAACAAATATATTTGTAATCACACTACCACATAGAATATAAATGAAATTAATCTATTCAATGCGAAATATAGTGAATGATTACAAAACAATGAAAAATGCAATCCTCTAACACAATAATACTTATATACCTACAACACAGTAATAAGAAAAGAGATACCAATTATAAACTTATAAATAATTGGTAGTGTGGTACCTCTGGAGTGGGCCCTTACTTTGAGTGTCAACTACCTCACAATCTTTCAAAATAAAATGCTACATACTTCAAATACGATCTAACATAAACCAGTTCTTCTTCATTAAAAAGGAAATGAGTATTTACAGTGTTATATCTCTATCACAATATCATTCCTCTTGGTTCGCTCCCCATGAAGCTAAATCACATTATAATACATAAGTCTAGCTTATGCATAGTTTGGAAAACAAGTAACAAACAAATAACTACTAACAAATGAAATAAAATGTATTCCTTTGTGCCAAATCTTGTTTGTTGAGAAGAGGAGCTCGATCCACCACTTTTTTTCATCGTAGGGGTGAATTTTGGCCTTGTTTAACCATGGCACTAGCTGGATAACGTGCCCATACTATCCTCATATTTTCATGGTTTGCAATCAACAAATAGAAGTTAAGATTCCTTTTACGTGTGCCCTAACTAGCACCCAGAATCCTCACTAAACAAGTATATGGTTGCTTCAAGATCCTTGCTAAACAAGTATACGGTTGCTCCAGAATCATCACTAAACATGTACATGGTTGCTCTAGTTTTAAAATTGTCTTACCCATACATGTACATGGTTTCTCTAGTTTTAAAATTGTTTTACCCATATTCCAGAAATTAATTGAAATGTTGATGATGCCTCAAAGATCCATTAGAGATTTGGGTGTTTGTATATTCTTCAAAGCCATGTCCAAAATGTTCTTCCCTTCAACCATATCAGCACTGAAACTTATTCAATTTTTTTATAAAAGATACCCTGCACTCACATCACACCTTTAGCACATGATTTATAACTAGATGAAAACAAACCAAACACACTTTTGACCATAATTATAGAGGAGAAATAACCAAAATATAATCCATAATATATATGAGCTAGTTTATTAATAAGATAACTAGTTTGATAATAAGTAGGTGATTTAATGGATCAAAGATAAATGAAAAGGGATGTTATTCTAGGCTAAAGGATACCATATAGGATACTTGACACCTGGTGATGGTTTCCACAATAGTGGTGGTATCCACATTGGGGATGGTGTCTTTATTTGTAGGGGAATTCATAGCAACAATATCCCCATTGGGGGTGGTGTCTCCACCATGACACAAGCATCAAACTTTATTCCACTTGTTTCCAAAATACTTACATTGACATAATGGAAAAAATATATGGATGGAATTGATGATGTAGCCTATGAAAGATTGACCTAAAATATCCCCTTCTTTTGGATTTGTTTCTAAAAACACTCTATTCGTCCATTTCCAAAGATGAGAAAATCACGATGTTGAAGACTAAAGAGGATGTGATTAAACACTTTGATCTTATTTATGCCTATTCATGGTATTTATATAACATTATTCTATAAATCCCCCAATACCCTTCTCATGAACCCCAAACATCGGGGGCATGTCATGTAGTTGACAATATAATTGGTTTGCCTTCCCATGCCACCAACTAGTTTGGTAATATATCTTTATCACTTGGTTTTATCTATTATGGAAATAACTATATGAGGGGATAGTCCATCCTATAGGGGACCCTTTTTACCCTATGTAATACCTAACCCTCCTTATGGAGGATCTTAACCCTCCTATCACAATGTAATAACATCTTACATTGGGACTAGTACCTTTCATAATGGATATTCTTCCTCTTGTGGAATCCACTCCCCGTGCCCTTTCCCAAGCATGAACCAATACTACCCATTGTTTGGTCGTCCAAAAGGACAATTTTCTTTAGTATCCTTCTTTCCATCATCTAATATCAATTTAGTCCTACCCTCTCCTTCTGAGCCAAAGCATGCTTTTACACAAAAAATAACCTCCTTACCCACAAAACCAACAATAACTCAAGGGAAATAAGAAGAAGGGAAAGAAAAATAACAATAATCACTAAAGTGATAAATAAAACCCTACACAATGGGGAAACCAATAAAATTAAGATAATAATTAGCATCAACAATAATAAAAGCTACAATCCAAATGAAAAAAAATAGTATGGAACCACCCAAGAAGGGAAAAAACATTGAGCTTAATGAACCATGCCTACATTATTTATGGAACATGTGGTCCTTAATCCCATCACTATCATGAGTTCCCTAAGCTTCAATGCCTAAAAGGTTTATAGGGTAACATAAACCCCCCAATGGGAATGTTAACCCCCCATAATCAATATTATTGTGTAACATGTTTCCCTTATTGAACTTAGTCACCACCACCTAGGATGCATGCACGTCCTCTTCTTCAACTAGAGACTCTACTTCCCAAACCATCTACATGAACTCCAGTGACATACACCTTCAAATACAAACTCGTGCATATGGAATTCCCAATCCTAAACCTATTAGTCTAGGCGATGTGAAACCATCTTATACCAGCCTCTTGTAAATATTATGAGCTAATGCCAACCCCACACTATCCATGCCCAATTTAAGTTCAACTCAAATTGCACATAACCCTCATGCAATGGTGACAAATAATTATAATATCATTGATGACTTAACCTAGTCAACTACCACCATGTTATCATTAGAGGTCATTCAAGATTTCCCTTTCTAACAAAATGATTTATTGTTTTCTATTGGAACTATCAATCACTATGATCCTCTATTGATAATATTCGACTTGGACAAAGAAGATCCTAGGCTTCATTTATATGTTCCATTCAAAATCATAATTTTGGTAAAAAACCTCATTGTCCATTGTTACATTGTAGTTGAAGGTGACTCTACCTATGTCAAGTCCATTATGGTCTAGAAGCAATTAGGATTTCCCAATTTTATCCCATCTACTATCATCCTTAATTGCACCTACAATGGGTTCCCTTTCTAGTTGTAAGGGATTTTTCAAAATGTTCCTATTCAACTCACAAAAAAACTTTCTTAATTGAAATAGAATTCATGGACACTCATCTTTATTATAATATCATTCTCAGGTGTAGTCATATGTATTCCATGAAGGAAATGGATTTCCCATTCTTCCACACCACAGTCTTCCCCCATGAAAGAAATGTTGTCACCCTAAACCAACTTACATATTACAAACCCAATCCACCTTTGAATGTAAACAATTTCTTTACCACCCATGGATCTGTCATTCCACTCTCTTCGTATGTTGAGTTGGGCCCTAGTATTTTGAAGAACTCCTCTTTAATTGGGGATTATCATGACATTCATCTATAATTTAATCATCTGGAATCATCTCCCATGCATACAATCCCCTCCTTTTTGGGTCACTATTCCTCCCATCCAAGACACAATCTCTTGATTATGAATTCAAGATGCATCACTTGGAGTATCCCTTAATTCCCTCTACACCATCATCAATGTCAAAGGGTTACATGGCCCCATCCACTAGTGGGTATGCCCTTTTTGATAATCTTATCCAATAAGATTCCTTTGTATTTCCATCCCTTGGAGTAGTTGGCACTCGTATCATGACTACCCTCATCCTCCCCAGGTTAACTATTGGATCACTAGTTTGGTTCCTTTCTATTCCAAACCCCACTACTTCCATTGTAGCACCAATACTATTGTTTGTTTCTCTAAATTATCCTTTGGCGATGACCCTCTAGTAATCAAGATACACCCCCAAATCCAAAATATAATTCTAAGCCTTGTGCAAAAAATAATAAAGGGAATATCAAATATGGCAATAATGCTAGGGGAAGCTATGTGCTCACTCTTAACCTATCCCAACCACTACAATATAAGGGAATTCACCCTCAAACTAACCATTCTTAATCATTTTGTGATGTTTTAGGACACCCCACTCACAATTATCCTATGCTTTTGGAGTTTCACTAGCGTATCCACTCACCCTCTATTTTCCCCTTTCTACCAGCCCCCTCCACATACATTAGTACAAAATGACAATTTTTTAACTATGCAACCAAATACGTTAGTCATGACTTTTTTCATAAGCTAAATACTACAAAATTTGAGATTTTTCGATGTATTTTAAGTAGTGTAGCTATACATTACTAACATAAAACACTAATATAGATTATGGATAAACATGTATTCTAGTCTACCACTATGTGAATATAAATTAGTAATATTTATCACTTATATGTAATTTAATTATAGTAGTATAGTCATTTTAGCATGCTTTATCATGTTAATTAATATTTTTCATGTTGAATTCATTTTTGCAATATGCATAGATGTGTCATCCATGCTTTTTGAGACCATACCACACAAATAAAAGGTCTCATACATCAAATTTGATGTATGAGACCCTCTTGTTCAAATTTGATACATGAGACCCCTTTGTTTGTGGGATGCACAAAGGGATCATTTTCCAAAAAAATAAGGGGGTAAAATTTGATCTATGAGACCCCCTTGTTTGTGGGATGGATGGAGGGATCCTTATACCAAAAACAAGGGGGTCATAACCTCTCACTTCATGTTAGTTAAACACATGTACAATAAAAATTACAAAACCTGATTTCTTATAGTGTACCTCAATTGTTATATACATTGGAAGAAGATGACCAACATACTATATCATGTCCAATATAAATTAAATAGCTTTGTTTTTCACTTGTTTGGTTGAAAGTGACAAAAAGTGGAGGCATATATCTAAAAATACACCTAAAGGGAACACACACACACAAGGCCTTGTGTGTGTGTGTAGAAAATTATCAAACCAGAAGGAGGAAAAATAATATTATTGCAATATGAGGTAGAAACCCTATAGTGCAAAACCCTAAAATAGAAAACCCTAAACCTAAGAATTTAGGTTGAAAAATAAATGTGTGTCATGAAAAGATAAGTTGGAACATCACATTCTCAAGACCATAAATTTCATAAACAACATGGATTTCTTAATGTGATACCTCATTGGAAAGCTCATAATTGTATATATGCTTGGAATGGATATATATAACCATTTCCACCATTTCTGTTGTAACATGGTTGATAAGTGACCAAAACTGCATGAAATTTTAGGACTAAAAACAATAAAAAATAAGACCATTCTTAATACTGTTGGAAAGTTAGTTGTCATTGATGTCAACCCTAGAAAAAGTCCAAGAGATGGGTGTATTTGGAGAAGTATCCTAAGTGGTCCCCTTATGGTGTATCTCTAAGCATGGCCCTCATGGGGAAATGCTTTGAATAATTCTACAAGAATCCATGGAAATATGGTTAAGTGGTTAAGTAGTTAAGAATCCTCGATGGTGTCATCATGGAGCCCAAAGTTGATTTAAGAAGAAGACCACAAGGGACATTGCAAATGCATGTAAAAAATCCATACATTGATATTCCTTGTCACATAGTTTCCAACGGTAGGTGGTACGTCACGTGTTTCCTCACAGTTGAGGATATTTTCCCTCTTAAAGATGAAGTCTCAAAAGAAAATGAAGAAGCCCCAGATCTAAGAACAAAAAGTTACAAGTCAACCCCTAATAAGTGTCGCAAACAAGAAGTTATGATGAAATACACAATACACAACCATTCAACAATGCATAACAAATTGGGTTGCTCATTTATGATGAATTTCCTCAAATAATGGGTTTGTCCTGTGAAACTCCTGCCTTTTTTCACGCTGGTGGGAATAGGCCATTGTGTGATGGTTGCAATCTTCTTCAGATCCACTCTCAGGTCTCCTCCTTCGATCATGTGTCCAAGATAAATCAAGGACATCTTCCCAAACTCACATTTTTGCAAGTTGGTGATTAGTTGCTTCTTCTTTAAGGTCTCAAGTACCTGCATCACATGTGAGAAGTGTTATTTCCATGTGTTGCTAAAGATTAGTATGCCATCTAGATATATTATTACAAAAGAGTCAATGAAGGAGCGTATCACATCATTCATGAGTCTCATAAAAATTATAGGTGCATTCCATAAATCAAAAGGGATTACCAATGATCCAGGAGGATCTCAGTGGCCACCCACCTTTTCCAACTGGTTCAAAATAGTTTTTTAGCAACTTACTATTTTTAGCAGTTTTTCAAGTCCCAAACTTTCGGGGCCATTTTAAGGGCCCAAACAATGTTTTTTCACGATCGGGCACCTCAAAGATAAGTGAAGGCTTTGATTGATCCCCCTAAATGAAGTTCCTCGTCAATACCTTTCCAAAGAGATATCATTCTCCCTAAACGGAGATTGTATGCAAAAGTTACGATCTCGGTAAGTTGAGGTACTAAATTACCCCAGCAGGGCCCACATGACTTTTGGTGCTTCATATCCTAGGGTTAGGTTTTTGGATGTCGAGGGTTTTGGAATTCATGTTTATTTTAGAAATTCCTTTAGAGCCTCATGATACTCATGTTCTTGTGAATGAGCATAGTCGTCACATCTCTTTTCAGAGATAAGTTGCCACCATTCTAGCAAGCTTGTTTTCAATCTGCATTTTATAGTTTTTCAGCATATTTCTTATTTAATAGAAGTCAATTTCATTGTGTCTCTGTGTTAATATTATAAATATGTAGTTTTGTTTTGTTCCGCTCCTAAATGCGAACTTGGAGTCCCTTTCTTCCCAAGGAGTGGGTATCTCTCTTGCTCAATTGAAGGAAATCCTCTAAATATTTTTGTAGCGACATGACTAAGTTTGAATTGTTTCTTTATTCCTTCAAGTACATCATTTAAATATGTCCTCAATGGGATTTCATACATCACTGTCAACACTAAGGTAAGTGCAAGTATTATGATTTTGTTTCTTCTCTTTCATTTTTGACATTTACCTTTACATGGCTCACA
>JASDQU011404187.1:0-42846 GCA_032191745.1 Picea mariana
ACCATCTCATTCAACTTCTTATCCAAAAGGGTTTTGCCCAACAAAACCTTCCACTAAACAACCCACCTATAGACCCCCAAGAAGTCGTTGAAATTCCTGAAAATCTTCAGGAACAACAACCACAAAACCCTCTAGACTCTCCAGAAATACCTAACAGTCTGCCTACAGACCCAATCAGTCCAATTAACCCCCCTACCATACCAAGCCCACCCCACACTTTACCAGAATCATCCACTCTTGGCCTTCATATTCTTAGCGATGATTCTAAGCCAAACAATTCTCCCTGTCCCATCATTGAGGAAAAACCCCCACGTAAACGAAAGAAAATTCCTTTCTTTCCACCCTTTTTACAAAGAAAACGAACAAGGGCCTCAACAAGGGCAGCCACTACTACCATTTCCCTAGACCCCCAACCCATTCGACTAATACCCCATACACCTCCAACCTCCCAAATGCCAGAATCTTTGCCTATTCCACCCATGGGCACTGAAACACAAGAACCAGATGCCCAGGGTGTTGCGACATCATCCGTTTCAAATCAAGTAGATAAAACACAAGAATCATCTACTCATCCAGTAGCTGAACCACAAGAACCAGCTACCCAATTCGTAGTTGAAACACAAGAACCAGCTACTCATTCAGTAGCTGAAACACAAGAACCAACTACCCATTTAGTAGCTGAAACACAAGAACCAGCTACTCATTCAGTGGATGAAACTCAAGAACCAGCCATAGCTACCACACAAGAACCAGCTACAGCTGAAACACAAGAACCAGCTACTGATATTGATATTGAGATATAGGAATCAGAGGTCCAGGGTGCTGCAACATTACTTTCCTTACATCAAGAAGCTGAAACACAAGAAGCAACTGCCAATCCTGTAGCTACTCCACAAGAACCAGCTAGTGCGGTTGTGACTGCTACACAAGAACTAGTCACTCCTCAACCAGAACCAACAATGGCCTATGTCTTACAAGAAAATGAGTTCCTAAAATCTGAACTGGAAGCCTAAAAGCAAGAGCTAGTCGCAGCAAAGGAAGCCTATGAGAAGGAACTTAATTTGTACACCCTAGCTCGCACAACGATCATGTCAGAAGGAACTACAATAGAGAATCCGTGTAGAGAATATATGTGCTGTCAATGTGGGGACATCTACTATCAAGTAGGCTACAAAGTAATTCAAATCCCAATGCCATGAGCTCCACCTGCTCATTCAACTTTTGCAGTCAAAGAAGAAATACCTACTGTTACACAAGAACCAGCTATAGCTGTCACACAAGAACTAGTTACAGCTGAAACACAAGAACCAGCAGGACCTTCCAAAATTAAGACTGAACCCTGGCCTGCAACAAATGTCAAATCTGAAACCCCTGCTTTTGTTAATAAAGCTGTACAAACATTGCCTATTGATGAATTTACCCCTCCCAACCAGATTAATACCCACACCTTTGTGGAGCAGGCCACTCAGACCCTACCTCAGCCTACTACGTGCAACGCTCAAACACAAACTCAGCCATGGGATGAGCAGGCAATGATAGAAAAATGGAAAAAAGAGTCTTCTGTTACACAGGCCAAAAGCCTGCAGGAGCACAGACAAATCTGGATAAATCATACCTACTCAAATTGGGAAGCTTTGGAGCAAAAATGCCAGGAAGCTCATGCCCTTAAGAAATAGAACAAAGAGCTAAAAGGTAGAGTGCTCCTGATATTTGACTTGGCACAAAAGCTATTGGCTGCAAGGAAACCATCCTACAATTACTCCTTGTTCCTCATGGAACGACTTACATGGTTTCAGATCAAATCAATCACAGAAGGCAGACCCCATGTAGTGTTACATCCAGCAGATTTTGTCAAAACCTTTGCAGAAGCCTCTGCTATGGATCAACACCTCCTCTGTGAGGCATATTTTCATAATGAGGCCATCCCTGAAAACTGACAGCTTAACCTTAACCCTCTTGTCGATGACATCCAGATTAGCGAACTCACCTCTTTCCTTAACAATCAGATTATATGACAAGATGGATTCCTAGCTGCCAAGCACAATGAGGATAATCACCTTCTCTGGATAAGGCCAGAGCCACAAAATGATGCCACCTTTGTTACAGAGTATTATCAGTTTTTAAAGAAACCAGGGATGACTGAACACATTCAACAACTACAGACAACAGTGCTTCAGGATTCTCAACACTTCATCAAATCCACAGAGATTGCTTCCCTACAGGCAAACAACATGTTTTGGCAACAATCTACTAAGAAAAGATAGGAACACAATCCTTTTAGCCCCACTAATCTTGAGATAGCAATCTCCAGGGTACCTAACTACATCAAGTGTGTTCAGCAATGTGCTAAAAGTTGGATAGGGTACCGATTTTATTTTCCTATCCTCTGGTTGCCAGCAGAGAGATATCAAATTCATTATAAGTTGCCTAAGAAGACAGAAACAAGAGCTTGGAAAAGGTTACAACACATTAAAGGGTTCATAGCTCCAATAGATAGCACCTCCCACAACTATTGCTTGAGTAACTTGCACTCTCAGAGTTGGTATTTAGATTCTGATTCAGAGTGAAGTTGCCTGAGGACATGCAACATTTTAAGTTGGGGGAGATGTTAGGACCACACAATGTACCTTTTTGCCCACACTTTTTGCCACCATTACACCCTTGTTTCACTCACATTTAAACTCACATTATCATTTTACCCTATCTTTCCAAAGGTATACAACGTCTCTTCTCTTTAATATATGTTTAATCTGTTTTGCATATAATTTTACATTACTCTTGTACTTAACCATTGATCAGAAATGTATAAGTGTTGAAGTAGTTCAAACTACAGGTTAGCATCAAGGCCTGTTGCTGAAACAGTTAAAGCACGCAACCTCTGTTGCTGAAATAGTTAAAGAACCCAACCTCTGTAGCTAAAACAGTCTGTGGACTACGATGCTGAAACAACAACTCACATAGAAGAAGTTGTTACACTCTCTGTGGTCTACAATGCTGAAACAACAACTGCTACACTCTCCATGGTCAACGATGCTGAAACAACAAATCACATAGAAGAAGCTATTACACAGTCCATGGGCAACGATGCTGAAACAACAACTCACACAGAAGAAGCTGTTACACAGTCCACGGTCTACGATGCTGAAACAACAACACAAAACTGTTACATTGACCACGACAACCGCACCTTGAGCTAGCATTGACCATCGCTGCTGCCTGAGACCAAGTTGCTGAAATAGTCGAAACGCAAATCCCGTGGCTGAAACAGCCTGCGATTTACGATGCTGAAACAACATACAACAACAGTAACAAGAAGACAAATAAAGAAGCTGTTACTCCAGCCGCAACAGCAACACCTCACTTAGCACTTGTAAAAACATTCTATTGTGGGAGACTAGGATACCCTATTCTAGTTTAGAAAGTTGATCTGACTAAGAATAGGACTCAGATGTACACCTGTAATTTGTTGATAAAATTGTATCGAAGGGATTCTCCTCTTTAAATAAAAGGAAATCACAATTAGAGAGAACATTATGTTTTATCTAAGAAAGGATTTTACAGAGAGGGACGTGTTTTTACTTCAGAATGTAATGTAACACAGTTGACAGATGAATAAAATATTGTTCTGAGCATTTCTCTCTAGTTCCTTTCGTTCCAGGGGAATCTTGTGAGAAGGGAGGGCCCACCTTCTTCACAAGATTCACCCATTAGCTTTATAGTGTGTTAGTGTTATTTCTGTTTATGCCTTGATTAAATTATGTTTTGCTGAAACACTACTTTACTGAACTCTGTTTTGCTGAAACACTACTTTACTGAACTCTGTCTTGCTGTTACATTGTTTTCATATGATTCATGCTTGGGTAACTGTTAATCATTTTAGTTAGCAATCCTGTTTGGTGAATTTATGAAAGATTGATAATCAGAGACAGGTGTTGAAGGTTCCTGCTTGGGGAATAGGGTCCTGTTCTCTGTTAGAAATAGTTAGCCTTCAGTGCATGTCAAGTATTTTAATGAGTTCATGAAAGTGTGCTAATCAGAAACAGGAGCTGAAGTTTCCTGCTTAGGAAATAGGGTCCTGATCTCTGTTAAGAGTAAGTTAACCTTCAGTGTGTGTCAATCATTTCAATCAGTAATGAGTTCATGAAGTGTGATGATCAGAAACAGGTGATGAAGATTCCTGCTTTGGGAATAGGGTCCTATTCTCTGGTTATAGAATAGTGGTCTTTCCTTTTACAGTGTCTTGAAGGATTTCTTTTCCAGTCTGTTATTTCTTTAATGTAATCCAGGATTCTTTGGACAATTATTTATTTAAACATTGAACTCTGCAATAGGTAGATTTCTTTCCTGTAATTCAAGTTAGAACTTCAGTTTGTTCAAGGCAAAGTGTGATTAATATATTTTTACTACAACTCTAGGTTTCTTTTGAGATTGAGCATATATAGTGCGTGGTTACCTTTGAAATAAACAGACTTCCCTAGGTTGACAATTTATGTAGCACTTGATTGTTTAGTTAAATAAGCATTTATAGTGACCAACAAGGGTCACCTGTGAGAATGCCTAATTCTCGCACTGTGTAATACTACCAGCCTACGAACTCATTTTTTCAAAATTTTGGATTTAAGCTTTGGCATCTTCAACTGCCCAGATCAGTCTAGGTGCCTCATAAGAGTTTCTTGGACCATTGATTGGTGTCTTTCTTGTCTTCATTTGCGTGCATGAACAGTCTTAGGATTGCAAGGCTCTTCTTGTCATTTTTTGTCTTGACTTTCGTTTCTTGACTTTTCTTGGCAAAACCATTCTCTCTGATTTCATAATCTGAGTGTGTTTGATTAGTTAAGAACCAGTGATTGGTTGAAAGTTGAGTTTCTTGGTCTTTTCTCATTTTCTTAATATTTGAAAGATCATTTTTCTTATACAATTGAAAAGACTACATTGGTTTGATTTTTATTTTATTTTTGTTTTCATTGAAAGAGTGGATTGGGTTTTTACCATTGCTTGTTCATTGGTTTTTGATTTTCTGTACTCTCATTGGGATAGTGAGGGTCCTTTTTGAAAAGTGAACAAAAGTTTTTCTTTCAAAAATTGTTTTTATCTTCGAAAACATTGAAAATCAAATTATTGAAATTTTTGAAAAAGAAGCAATAGAGAATTGTTATTTGATGCGTGATTTGTTGCATTTGCATTTTAAAGGAAATTTTGCATTGTAATTCAAGGTTGATCTGGAAAAATTTCTCTTTCCCTCCCATACATAGGATTCATTGAATGAAAAGTGATATATTTCATTCTCATCTATGCATTGTTGGGTCAGAGTCATATAACATAAGTTTCATCTCTGTTTCCTTTGAGTAAACAACAGCTCTTAATAACACTGCGTAATCATAAAATTTAACTAGAAACTCTTTTCTAGGACTCTATTACACCAACATTTAGCTAGGCTAGTGCTTTGGAGTAGGAAGAGAGATACACTCTCCAAAATCTCAAAACACACAATAACATCTTGTGTTAGGGAGTGTTAAATTCCATTTGCAACATCCTGTCCTGGGAAGCCCTTCTCACACAAGGGTCAAGCATGAGGTCACATTGATATTGGCAGAGTTACTCACCCTGCTTTGTTGGTATCAGTGTAGAGATTGCACGTATTACAGGGATCACTCAGAGGTATACCCACAATGATGAGTGGAAGCCTTTTGAGCTGATTTCAAGCTAGATACCCTTCCCTTGTGTGTGGATCAGACTATCGACTGTCCCCCTGGGCTTTATTGTTGTTGTTGGTGACCTTAGTGGACTATCTCTCTAAGTTCTTACCCGAGGTGAATGTGGAGGGGAAAGTCTTCATGGTACCTGGAATTGACGTTGACCAAACTCACTCGAGCTCCTTGGAGGGTATACCCATGATTATGTGTGGGAGCTTGCACCAGGGTGTAAGTCCGTTAAGTAGGTCGTCAGCATAAATTTTCCACCCTAGCCCAACCCCTTCTCGTCTCATTGTTGCGACATTGGATTTCATCACCAACTAGTGGCTTCGAAGTTAGAAGGTCTTGTTTGCTTGGTGTTGTTTCCTAGATTTTGTTTACTAGCGCGTGTTGTTTGTTTCTCGAAGTGGACCATAGAATTTTCTTCGTGAAGTTTGTTACTCATTTACAATAGCTCCTCCACATCGTTCACGTAGAATGCAGGGTTTATCTCCAGAGCATCTGGATGGTTCTCAACCCTTGCCTACAAGTACACCTGAGGGCTCTCCTCGCCAAGTTGAAGTCACAGTCGTCGCCACACCACAAGTGGAACACACTGACTCTCTAGAACATTTTCGAATTAAAAATACTCAAGAGGACTTTCGACTTCATCCTGATTCTAAGAGATGTTTTATGCGAGCAAACTCTTCCGGAGACGTAATTGTTGTGTATTCTGGATCTCTGTCTGGACCTGGGGACCAATATCCTTTTTGTTCTATGGGAGTTTTTTGGCAAGACCTTTTTGGTCCAGGTTCACCTGTGATTTTCGAGATCAACCCACTTGTGATTTCTGAAATCTCTGATACAGAGATAGTACCAGGGACTACCACTTATCACTTTACCATCCCTGCTGAAATGGCCCATCTTGCAGCTACTACGAGTGTTCCAACCGGGTTTACTGTTGTTATTCTTGCCCCTATTAACACACCGTGAATTCCCAACGTCGCCTCGACACTACCACCTAGATACCGTGCGTTGAATGCTTCCATTCCTACTCCTGCGCAAACTCCGTCTGACTCTCCTAGTGGTCCTTCTTCTTCTGGGCACTTTCTTCCCGGTTTTGTTCCAACACTCCCTCAATTTCCTTTTGGATGACCTTCTTCATCTTCCACTAACAATCCTAATCCTAGTGGTACTATTCTGTCATTCACTCCAAATTATCAGTTTCCGGTTGGTGGACAATTTCACCAAGGTGGTTTGACACAACCCCGTTTCAATGGGCAAATTCCTTTTGGAACGCAAGTCCCAATTGGAACACAACCCCTAATTGGAACATTGACCCCAATTGGAACACCACCTTTGATGGGATGATCAACCCCACCTTATGGGCAAAACATACCTCCGTCCTTGGTCCAGTATTGGAATCAGTTGATACAAAATCCTCCTCAATCGACTGGGGGGCATCAGTTTCCAACTGCGTCCGTAACACCCCCTAGCATGGGCCAACCATATCTAGGGTCGTTCAATCCCATTTGGGGGGCGAATGCTCAAACTCAAGCCCCTGTTCCAGGGTATACTCCTATGGGATACTATCCTCTCCAACCACCGCCGAATATGCCTGGGTCTTCACATTATATGCAGACTGCTTATGGTCCTACTGGTTTGCCAATAGGGCTTCCTCCCCAAAGCCACCATTACCCACAGGTGAATCGACAGTTACCTTTTCTCGCCACTTTGGATCTTCCTGATTTGTCAAGGATTTTAAATGATCCTATTCGTCACTCTTTCCAATGGCCTATTATCCTATCCAAGCTTCCTTTGGACATTCCTAAATTTGACGGCAAAGAGGGAGAGGACCCAAACAATCACGTTATGACTTTTCACCTATGGTGTTCATTAAACTCGTTGATGGATGACTCTATTCATTTACATCTTTTTCAACGAACCCTCACAGGTTCTACTGCGAAGTGGTATATCAAATTACCATGAAGTTTCTTCTTTGATTTAAACAGCCTAGCTATGGATTTCCTTACACATTACCAGTTACCGATCCGTTATGACACAGGGATCGATATTTTGACATCCTTCAAACAAAGCAAAGGCACTCATATATCTGATCACATCCATGAGTGGCGAAGGGGATGACGTCTCATTAAACTTGAGATCCCTGATCATTTGCTGGCCGAGTGGTTCACAAAATCATTTGTGAACGACATCAGTAAGGACATCGCCATGGGTGGCATAGTCACGGAAGAGCAGGCTATAAGTCGTGCTCAATATCTTGATCTCATTTATTCACAAACTGGAACCCTTTACAATTTATTACCTGAATTACCTCGTCCAAATACTTCCAGCACTTCAACTACTCCAGATGCCTCGCATGCAGCTGACGGTGTGATTGGCTCTTCCCAAGCCCAACCACATTCTGTGTCCAGTGTCAACCCTAAATCTGCTTCCTCTAATGTTCAAAATGCTCCGTCTCCTACCCCTCCCACCAGAAAGACTTCAGAGGTAAATGCCGTTAAATCTACAACAGCTGGTAAAAACAAATCTAAAAAAGGGAGAGGTAAGAATAAGAAGGGAAAAAATAATTCTCAAGCAGAGCAAACAAAAACTACCCCTATTGATGATCGGGATAAGCGCAAACCATGATACCCTTGCCTTATTTATGGTGATGATCACTACACGAAGGATTGTCCACGACGTGCCGAGGTCACTAAGTTCCTTCAAGGATCTCCAAAACCACCTGCATCGACCATTTTGTACCAACCCTTCCCGTCTCAACAATAGGCTCAGTTGGTCATTCACGACCAACCCTCTTCTTCCGCTACATCATATGTTTTGATGTGTACTGGTGATTCTAAGCAGAAGAAGGTTGCACTCACTACTCGAGCCAAAGATTATTCTCCCTCTAAGGAGAAGGTTGATGATTTAACCCCTTCCTTGGTACAACCCTCTCTAGCAACTCCACCTACTAATGGTCCTCTTCATCTCGAACGACCGAGCCTCGATACAGTTCTGCGACCCCCCCCAAAGGGCGTCATTCGGAAATCGGCTTTCAATCCTCATGCTTGTGCTACCCAAAACTACAGCATTGTTGAAGATCTGGCCCAAGAACCTTCTGCGATGTCATCCCTTGAAGTCCTTCAGACTTGTCCCACACAACGGAAGGCACTATTGAAAGCTATCGGTGGAATCAATTCAACAGATACGAATTTGATAGTATTTAACTTGGAAGATCACGTTCCAAGGTTACCCCCTCAACTTGCATTCCAGATTCAAGTGGTTGTCTCTAACAAAAACATTTGCCGAACCATTATCGATGAGGGTGCCTCGACATGTGTTATGTCTCTTGCTTGTTGGAAAGCCATTGGCTCTCCTCCTTTGAATGAATCCCATAACACTCTTAAAGCCTTCAACAGCTCTGGTTTTAAGCCCTACAATGTCCTTCCTTCATTTCCCATCATGTTAGAAGGAAAAATGGTCCAAGTCAAAGTGGAATTCTTTGACGCTCCCCTTGATTATAATCTTCTGCTTGATCGTAGATGGATCGATTCCATGCATGTCATTGTGTCGACACTTTTCTATGTAGTACATTTCCCTCATCAAGGAAAGGTTGTTACCGTCGACCAACTTGCCTTCTTCAATTCTGATACTTGTATTGGAAACATACCATTTATCGCTAAAACCCCACTGGCTTATGAGAACGTTGGTGTAGGCCTTCTCAAGGAATCTTCGTTAATGGGTACTTTCCCCATTCCACTGCCTGATGTTCCATGCTCGTCTGTTGCTTCCATCAACATGATATCCACTGTGCCTCATGAAATTCCTGTGTCTCACGACCTCTGGATAGTCCTTGACCCTGGAGATCATATTTGTTTCGACGATGAAATGTCGTTAAGTCCGGTCAAATCTGCCTACCAGGCCATTCAATTGGCAACACCTTCTACCCCCTCTCTTGATGAGTTGTCTCCCGATCCTTTTCATGTTATTTTTCCCACTGATGAGATTATTATGTCCATCATGGAAGACACCCCTTGGGATGATGGACATCATCGTTCCATCCTCTTTCTGGAGAAACATACTCTTGAGAACTACCAATGGATTTCAACTCCATCGACCATTGTTGTCATCTCGACTGTTCCCGAGACTACACACGCTGTGTTTGCCGAAAGGAACTTAAGCAATATTTCACCCATGATTCCCATTGACATATCCATTAAACCTGGGATTGTCGAAAATGTCCATATTGGAGCTTCGTGTTCTTCCGACGAAATTGTCACCTCTATGTCCCTTTTCAAAGAATTTCATGATATTTTCGCCTGGAGTTACAAAGAAATGCCAGGTATTGACCCTGCAATTTTCATACATGAGATAAAGACATACCCCGGTGCTAAACCCGTCTGACAGTGCCTTCGTCCAGTTCACCCACATAAAGCGGCTGCTATCAAGCTTGAAGTGGAGAAACTTCTAAAAGCCAGCTTTATTTATCCAGTGGCTCTCACAGACTAGGTTTCTAATCTTGTCCCGATTGACAAGAAACAAGGCACCATTCGTGTATGTGTTGATTATAGGGATATCAACAAAGCTTGTCCAAAAGACAACTTTCCTACCCCTTTCGTCAATCAGATTGTCGATGACTGCACCGGAAGTGGAATATTCTCTCTCATGGATGGTTTCTCTGGCTATAATCAAATCAAAATTCTTCTTGAGGATCAACATAAGACTTCTTTTATTTGTCCTTGGGGTACTTTTGCCTATCGGAAACTTCCTTTCGGTCTTACGAATGCTGGCGCAAATTTTCAATGCGCTAAGTCTTATGCTTTCCATGATATCAAGCACATCGTTCAACCATATTTGGATGATTTACCTGCTCATTCAATGCACTGAGTCGATCACCCTACCCACCTCTAAGCCATTTTCGTTTGCTGTCGGTTCTATCATATACATTTGAATCCTCATAAATTCATTTTTTGTGTGGAATCTGGCCGTCTTCTAGGTTTTATCATTTCGCGTCAAGGGATCCAGGTGGATCCTTTAGAGGTTGAGGTGATCCTTAATCTCCCTCCTCCTTCTACACTTCGCCAGTTGCAAAGTCTGCAGAGGAAAGAAAACTTTCTTTATCGTTTTATCCCAAATTATGCTGAGATAACTCGTGGATTTACGCGGCTATTAAAGAAGGATTCAGAGGTTTTCTGGGACACCATCGCCAATAATGCTTTTGAAGCTTTGAAGTTGTCCCTAATGCGAGCTCCGCTTATTTTTCCCCCCGATTACAGTCACGATTATTTCCTTTACCTTGCTGCCTCAGATTACACCATTGGCATGGTTCTTGTCCAAGAGGATGATGCTCACGACGAACATGTTATTTATTACTTGATTCGAAGTCTCACGCCGACTGAAATCAAGTATCAACATGTCGAGAAACTGGCCTTGGCTGCCATCCAACGCTTCCGACACTATATCCTCTCACACAAGACTATAGTGATTTCACATTGAAACCCTATGCAACACATTCTCACCCGTCAATTGCTAGGGGGCAAGTACTCCAAATGGATTGTGATACTCCAAGAGTTTGACTTGGAATTCGAACGTGCCAAGTCTAAAAAGTCCTTAGTTTTTGTTGAGTTGATATGTGATTTTCCCCATTCTGCAACGAAAAATGTAGCAGCTGATTCATTACCTGATGAATCTATTTTCCTTATTAGTACTGATGATCTTTGGTATGGTGATATCATTATATATCTCCAAACCCAGACTTTCTGGCCAACTTTGTCCAGTACTGAACGACGTCGCATACGCTACCAAGCTCGTCAATACATTATCCTCGGGGATACTCTTTATCATCAGGGGATTGACTCTATTTTTCGACGTTGTCTAACATTCGACGAAGATGAGAAAGATCTGAATGACTACCATTCTGGAGCATGTGGTGGTCATATGTCTAGGTATTCTACTGCCCAGAAGATCTTATGCGCAGGGTATTTTTGGCATTCTTTGTTTAATGATTATATCATCGTTGTTTAGAAATGCCATGCTTTCCAGACCTATAATCAGAAAATTTGGTCACATCCTGCTCCTCTTCACCATGTGGTCTTAGTTGGCCCCTTTGCGAAATGGGGCATCGATTTCATGACATGTCACCCTCACTAGGCCGGGGGGCATGGTTACATCATTGTAGCCGTTGATTACTTTATGAAATGGGCCAAGGTGATGCCGACATTTGACAACACTGGAAAGACCGCAACATTGTTCCTTTTTAATCACATCATAGCTCGTTTTGGTTTTCCCTAAGCTATCATCACTGATCACGGTAGCCACTTTAGGAATTTTATGATGTCTGAACTTACTGAAAAGTTGGGTCTTCGCCATGATAACTCAATGCCCTATTACACATAGGCCAATGGCCAAGTTGAAGCCATTAATAAAGTTCTCATCACTATGCTCCGACGAATGATAGGGATTCATAAAACAAGTTGGCACACAATGTTATTTTCAACATTGTGGGTGTATCAGACATCCGTCAAGTCCGCTACTGGGTTTACACCTTTTCGGTTAGTCTATGGTGTGGAAGCCATTCTCCCGATTGAATGTGAGATACCCTCTTTGAAACTAACTATTTAACTCCTACCCAACACTTCTACTGAGGAAGAACATCTTTTGTATCTTATGCGATTAGAAGAAACTCGACGTGATGCCACCCTAGTCATAGAAGCTTAGAAAAAATGTGTCAAGGCCCAATACGACAAGCATGTTAGGAGCTGGGAAATTCGAACCCATGTGGCGAGGTCCTTATATCGTTCGATAAGTTTTGGAAAAAAGAACTTATGAGTTAGTAGATTACGATGGTATCCCTTTGAGTGAACCCAGGAATGGGTTGTACTTGAAGAAGCACTATGCATAAAATCATCTGTGCATGAGTACTTGTATTTTTATTGTATCATACTTCTTGTGTGACACTTTAGTTTGCTTTTGTCCTTATCTGGTCTCTGCCCTTATGTGACATTGTGTTTGATTTCCATATGTCGGAGTCTTCACTACCCTATATTGGCTTCGTTGATGGCGCTAGCCATAGTACTCAGAACCTTTCTTCTGCTGCATGGGCAATTTACGCCCCTACAAATGAACTTGTCTCCTTACGAGGTGTGTGTCTCAGCCGTGCAACCAACAACATTGCAGAGTATAGCATCGTTATTGAATTATTGGTTGATGCTATCTCGCTCAGAATCCATCATTTGGCTGTGCGTCTCGATTCGCAGCTTATAGTACTACAGTTAAGTAATGTCTATTCTATTCGAAATCCTACTTTGTTACGGGTGTATTTGCGAATTCGCCTCTTGGAACGTTATTTTGATTACATTGAATATCAACATATTCCTAGATGTCTAAATACATTAACAGATGCATTGGCTAATTATGTATTAGACAAACATTTAAATCATTTATAAATCAATCACATCAATGTTCACACAACACATGATAAACCGGTAGAAGTCATTTGTATATATAACGATCAAAAGAGTTTTTTACAAAATGTTTTGTCCGAAGACCAAAATGTCAAAATATGAAGCTCATAGCTTCTACAAAGTGACGTCATGGATGACGTTCATGGTAACACACGACTACCCGAGAAACCCTACAGAGCAGTCGACTCATGGATGCCGATACTCCTACAGCATGACGTTGATCGCGTCCTGGAACCTCTTCCAGAGGCATGTCTGGAATATCTGCGGTCATGCCCTCTAGATTTTGTTCCACCACCTGATAATCCTCGGCATATTGTAGTGTTGCCACTACCTCTCCTCGCCACTAAATGGGAGAAGTACCAGGAGGTCGGTATGGTCCAACATCTGTGTCATCAAATATTAGTCTTTGGACGAACATATAAAACAAAAACATTTGAATATGATAAAAATTCACAAAACATTTAAAAANCATGACGTTGATCGCGTCCTGGAACCTCTTCCAGAGGCATGTCTGGAATATCTGCGGTCATGCTCTCTAGATTTTGTTCCACCACCTGATAATCCTCGACATATTGTAGTGTTGCCACTACCTCTCCTCGCCACTAAATGGGAGAAGTACCAGGAGGTCGGTATGGTCCAACATCTGTGTCATCAAATATTAGTCTTTGGACGAACATATAAAACAAAAACATTTGAATATGATAAAAATTCACAAAACATTTAAAAAGGAAAAAATGTGTGTACTTATTACTAAGGTCCCCCCACTGAGCATCCTCTGGCAGTACTAAGTCTGGATCTCCTCAGAAATCCAACCTGCCATAAGCATAGTCATCAACCATCAACATTTATGGTTGAAGCCAGTCAAAGAAAGTATCATCATACTTGATTATCGGTCTTGCTACGTGCCGGGCCATGAGCCGACACCATCTCATCATCCTTGGATCCCTAGGAGTTGATAAATTCCACTCAACCTCCAGTCTCAATAAGGGAACCCTCTCAAGGAAGAAGGACACTAACAAATATATGTACCTGAATTGCTTCAGGTCACCTTGTCTACATTTGGTCAACTATTTTTTTATACTACGAAGCACAGCATCTACCCAGTTGAACACCCGAGGTTCAGTACACTCAATAGCATACTGGAAGTAACTCTGTAATGCCATGTGAGGAGAAGAAATCCCAGCCATCCAAGCTATGGTGATTAGGATAGTATGGAGGGTCAAATCTTGTACCCCCAAAATAGCTACTTTTCCTTTCTTTCTCTCAGCCTCGGGAACACAGTGTAAACGACAGTACTCACTCATCTGCAGCCCACCACCTCTGCTACCAGTGAGGCTCACATATTTCCCATGCCATGACAATCCAGTCAAAAAGTAAATGTCCTCGATATCTAAGGACAGTGTGTGGACCCCCACATGAAATACCTGCTGATCAAGGTCCCACATACGCACTAGGTACTCTAACAACCTGACTTGGGCCCTCATGCCCGGGATACAAAAGTACTTCAGGTGCCCATAGTTTCTTAGAGAAACGATAGTAGGTGGATGATTTCTTATAATTGCATTGTCTTCTTGTTGCTCCCTTTCGCGCCATTCAAGCACCATTTTGATGGCCAATTATCTGCATAAGAGACACAACAAGAAGATTAGCAATTTTTTTCATAAGTTCACTTTCTTTCATTGAGTAAAATTTAAAAAAAAAATTGAGCTTTATGGTTCTTGCAGGTGCCCTTTGGGCACAGTGCGAGAACCTTGCAGGCTGCCTTAGGCTCACCTACGAGAATGCCCCATTCTCGCAGGTCCCGTGTAGCCCACCTGCAAGAATGGTAGCGCGCAAGTAGGGCTTGCAAAATCAACCCAAAAATGAATTTTAACCAATGAAATTGCAAAATTAAACCATGAAAGTGTTAAGGACAAAGAGCCTACCTTACTTTCACTGATGGTTCACTGAATGGACACTCGTAACTCCTACAATCTGACGCCGAACTTGGAGGGTAAAAGAGGGGTCTTTTGAGCTCAAGTAGTGGAAAGGTAAAAATGATATGGTAAAAGAGTTGTTACTCCTTTTTATTTACTTTTACTATGTCATTTAGTTTTTTATGATTACTTATTTATTAAACCCTAATCCCTAATGTCCTTTTGAGTGTAACTTTTGCAGGCATAATGATTTCAAGGTTCCTATACAGGGATGTGGATATAATTTTTTCTTTGTTGTTGCGTGTTTTGATTGTTTTTTATGGTTTTTATATAAAACCTCGAGCGTGGTTTTTGTCCGTTCTTGCGCTCACAAATACATGAGAGTGCGATCGAGAATACTTTTATCACTTTTTCGGGCTCGATAAGGTTATAAGAAAAAGGAACCCTTCTGGAGTCCTATTTAAGCTCTTTTCAGACTCTCTAAACATGAAAAGATAGCTGAGCGACCTTGCTACTTTCATGCTCGATAAAGTATTTGAAGTAAGTGTCTGGTGAGATATAATTTATCTCTTTTTTGGTCTCATCCAGACTATTTTACGAAAAATGAATTGAGAGATTTCTCTTTTAAGTGTTTTTCCAGACTCTATAATCATGAAAAACCTTCGATTTTTCTATCTCTGGACTCGTTAAACAAACATTGACAGACCCATAATGGGACCGAACCACTCCTTCTTAGGGTTCGTTAAACATACTCCGAGGGACTCGTCCGAAGGATGAGCTTACATCAACAAGCATATGTTATCCTCCTCAATCTTGCGTAAAAATAAAGAAGTACTCGCCAGAAATGGTGGGGGAAAATTTGGGAAAGGGATATGTTTTCATCTTCGTATTGATTAGCAGTAAGTGTCACTCTTGAACATGACACCTATTCATCATTTGAAGCCGGTTTGGGAAATCCATTTGTCTCTCATTCGATTTGCTACAAGGTCATTCCCTGTGTCGTCTTTGAGTCAATGCTGCCAAATCATTGGTTGTGTCATTCATATGTTCAAGAGAATTCCATCTGAAACCTCTATTGAGTCTGCCATCTGCAGTTGTCCATTCTCTCCATGTCGACCTTCCCTGTGTCCGGTTCAATTTGTATAATACTCTATTTCACCTTCAAAATCTGTTACTCATTTCGTTTCATTGATGGGGGATACATCAAGGCCCTCTTGTGACGAGTTTTGTTCCATCGACTTCAGCTCATTATCCAGAATCAAGACTTAGAAATTATTTGGTACCTTGGAGCTTGCATGCCTCAATGGCAGGTTTCCTCGCTTTCAACAGTGGGTTTAGATCATTGACCCTTGATCGAAAGATTCCATCGGATGTTTGACTTCAACTCATTCGTTCACACTCGATGGATTGTACTAAGGTACCTTGGGAGTCATTGACATCAATGGTGATTTCCCTCACACTTGTTAACGGTTTCATCAATGACGGGTAATCAAGTGGTTTCTTCCATGTTCGACTTCAACACATGTAATCACATGGTTAGATTCGTAATTTGGGCGACGAGATTGAAGACCCTGGATATCATCTTTTTGTCCAGGTTGTGATGGAGTATGTATAATCTACAACACATAGATCCACTGTGTATGTCTCGTGGCTATGTTGTCTCAATTTGAAATTTCTCACATAGATCCACAGTGTATTCATGGTGGCTATACTATATTTTGATAGCATGGATCCACGGTGTATGATTGGTGTACATGACCTATGTCTATATTGTCATCAGTCTATGATCTGAGTATGGGAATGCCTACCTCAGAATTGGTATATATAATATTATGCAGATGCTTGGTTGTTCGCAGGTTTCTGATTAGGTGTGCTCCTGGTTTTTGACACACACGTGCAGCTTACAAAGTCTTTCAGTTGTCACTGATTCCAACCTCATAATTTGGGGGGCATTCTGTTACCCATGATTTTGGTCATCATGATGATGTATTGATGATGGTGTACTCAGGCTCTTCATAAGAACTTTCTCCTGAGAAAAGTTACTTTCATCTTTTCCCAGAAAACTCATTTTTGAAGAAGGTTCGCAGGCTACTAGTATATTTGGGTGCGAGAATGCCTAATTCTCGCAGGCTGCCTTAAGCCAGGGTGTGAACTTCTCACACTGTGTTGAACATCTAGGGTACGAACTCTTCCTAAAGCATGGAAAAAGATGAATTCTCGATATTTCTAGAAGGGAATCTTCTAGAAGGATGGGTTGGAATTCAAATGGTTATCCTTGTACTGGATTCCCTGATATTTTGGGATCATTCTTATCCAAGTAACTAATTCATCCTCTCCTATATATTGAGGGAATTCTAATGGAAAAGGTTAAGCAAGATTCATTGGAGAATTGGTGAAAGAATTGTGTGAAGGATTTAGCATTGAACAACAGCTTGGAGACTTCAACAAGTCTATCAAGAGGATTTTATCTTCTTCATGTAAAGATTGAGAAAGTGTGTGTCTCAAAGCCAAGAGCCATTGAAAGGAAGTTTGCAACATCAAGGCTCAGGTTGTAATATTTACTTTCCATTAATATGATACAATGGCATGTCCCTTTCCCATAAAGCTATTTCCACTTTATTGTGTAATTCCTTGATCATACACATAGGTTAACTTTTGAATAGATTGTGCTATCTTCACTTTGGTTGGTTTGTGTTGTCTTGGTCTTGAATTCACGAGAGCACTGGAGTGAAGCGAGAGCAACAAAGACCCTAGGAAGCGATAATAAGGTATGTTATTTGTTCTTGCCTCCTAGTTAATTCAATGGTCAAAACTTAGGGAAAGAGTCATGTCCTGTCTTGCTTTGTTCTAGATCCAGGTGGATCTAGGGAGATCTGTTAGTGTCTGCACGTACCGATTAATCCAATAACAACCATAAGCATAAAATCATTCACTTTGTTTTCACATGATGAATCACTATCTATGTCTTCTGAGGAATTGTCATTGTTTGCACACAAACTTTTCTTTTTACTATATTTCTTGATTTTGTACTTATTTTCATCATCAGAGTTCTAGTCCTTTTTATGGTGGGGACACTTAGATGAAAAATGACCTATCTTACCATAGTTAAAACATTTGAAGGGAATCTTGCCTTGATATTTTCCTGATCCTTTCTTTAACCTTGTCACAAATTTTTCCTCAATATCATCTAAATCTCAATCAGTATTCTTGTCTTCTTTAAAATATGCTTCTCTAGTAATGGATTTATCTTTGTTGATTCTCATTTCATATGCAATTAGAGTTCCTAGGATTTGATCAATGGACAGAGTTTTAAGATCATTTAGATCTTCTATTGCAGAGACTTTTGGATTAAATTTATCAAGCAGAGATCTTAAAATCTTTTGAACTAAAATTGATTTTTCAATCTTCTCACCAAGACCCTTCATGGCATTCACAAGTTCTTCAACTCTTAAAAATTACTTGCTAACTATTTCATCTTCATTCATCTTTAGTTGTTCAAACTTCAACCTATATGTTTGGAGTTTGGCATCTTTTACTTTCTCATTTCCTTCATAACTGTTAATAAGTTTATCCCACATAGCTTTAGCAGTTTCAAGATGCATCACCTTTACAAACTCAGCTTTAGCAAGCCCATTCAAGATAGCATTCATTCCCTTAGCATTAAAGATAAATTCTAACTTATCATCCTTGGAAGCCAACACAATAGGCTTTATATATCCAGTGTCTACTACATCCCAAACATCAATACCTAAGGCCATTAGGTATGTTCTCATTCTAACCTTCCAAAAGGAAAAATTTGTTCCATCAAACAGAGGAGGCTTACTAGCTGAAGTCCCTTCATGACTTGTCATGTTTAAGCTTACAGATCTACCTTTAAATAAAAGGAACCCTCTCTAATACCAATTGTTGAAATTACTATGACAACTGAGAGGGGGGGTGAATCAGTTGTTACTATTCTTAAACAATTTTAAGTCTATTAAACCATTTTTAATCTTTCATCAAGTGACCATCAATATTATACATCATATGAAAAACATAAATAATGAGAATCAATCACACATAAGATATACATAGAGACAGATTTTCAAGAGGAAACCCATAAAGGGAGAAAACCTCTTCTTCTTCGAAATGATAGGTAGTCTTTTAAGTTATGTACATCATCTATATTTGAGTACCAACTCAAAGTGAGGTTATTACCTCTATTTTACAAGCTCGAACTTGTTGGGAGCATCAACTCTCTAGTTTCTCTAGCACCGACTAGAAGGAAGCACCAACTCCCTGAGTGTTCCAGCACCAACTGAATGGAAGCACCTACTTCCACTTATACAAGCACCAACTTGCATACAAAAAACTATGTGTTTTCCCAAGCACCACCCTGCCACCCTGTTTTCTAGCCACAACTAGATGGAAGCTACAACTCCCAATATTCAAGCACCAACTTGAATATTAGAGGACCACAGTCCTCCCTAGCACCACCCTACCTCCCTGATTATAAATAAAATGATTGAATAACCAACAACACAGGTTTTTCAATTCTTACCACATCTCTTTTGTCCTGCAATTCTTCCATGCTTCTATCTTTTCTACAATTCTTCTCTGCTTCAAGTTGTTCTACAATTCTACTCTTGCTTCTATATATTCAAAATTTGTTACTCATCTCTAAGTTTTATCTCACACTGCGCATACTATCGGTCTCACACTGCGCATACTGTAATTTTCCCTTTCTTACATTTCAACTCATTTTTCATTTATAACAACCAACAATTCACAGTCACTTCATCTTTCTTTTATACACTTCAAACAAATTCAGCTACACCTCAAATACCTAGGCCAACAACGCTTCATCCACTCAATCACCAACCATCCAAGAACCATGATTTAGTTCTACTAACTGAATCATAAATCAACAGTTAATCGTAAAGATCAACAGTAGCCCTTGGATCAAATGCTCAAATAACTAGCACCGTTGGATTAAATCCACAGGATCTTTTGTTTATCCCATATGCCCATTGGCTGTGACCATAGGCCTAATCAAGATGCGTTTCACATTTCGCATTTCGACAATCCTGTGTCGAAGGGTCTCAACGCTCCAAGTTGCGATCCCTAAAATGGAGCTTAGCTCCTCTAGCTCCTCCCTCTCACGTGACCACCGACAATGACCACAGGTTGCACCAAAAGGTGCTTCGCAATTTCATGTTTCATCATTCTTGTCATGAGTTTCCTTGACACCTCCAACTCCCGGTATCCGAAACTCTGAAATGGAGTCAAATCAACGGTCCACAATCTTTATGATTCAACGGTCTAGATCTTTTCGTGATCTCGCATATCATGATTCCTGTGATGAAGGGTCCCAACACTCCAAGTTGCAATCCCCGAAAAGGAGCTTAGCAATTAGCTCCTTCCCTTAAGCCTTCGATGATGTGACCTTTTCTATGACCACGGACCAGACCTTATCGCGATTTCTCATATCGCAAGTTGCAAGGTTAGAGAATTTCCTTCCTTTGACTTTCTAGTCAGTGAAAAGTTAATCCCTCGCCACATGTCCCTATTGGATCAACGGTCAACATCTTATCGTGATTTCACAACTTCATGGGCCTTCGTCATGCCTGATCAATGGTCCACGATCTCCCTTTTATCAATGACTCAGATTAATTCGTGGTTTCACATTTCGCGATTTCATAGGATATAGCACCTCCTTTCTTTGACTTTCCAGTCAACGAAATGGAAATCGCTGACCATGTGCCCTCTGCATCCAACGTTCCACAACATACCTCGATCCAAAGGTCCAAATCAATTCTCAAGATTTCGCATATCGCAAGTTCCCACACCATGTTCCATTGACTCATCCAATGTGTAGGTTAGCGAAATTCTAGTTGCTTGCCACATTTCCTTCTTGAATATGGACGGTCCTCCTGCTTTCAAGATTTTGTAGGCCTGCTTCATCTTGCATGTGAAGACCATGCTCCTTCTTATGGATCCAACAATGGTCGATCTTTAGGCTCAGATCTGACATCTAAGATCTATTTTCTTCTACTATGCGCTCCTCCTATCTGAATTCAGATCTGACGGTCATCGGGAATTTTGAATGGGATCCAATGATCACTGTTTCTCTTCACTGTTGATCTTTCCATTGTCGTGCCATTATCGTTGCACTACTGATCATGTTGATCTTCACCATCAATGACAAACATGCATACTCTGCCTCTGTCTGAAAACATGCCAACAATTTGAATCCAAAACTTGAACTTATGAATGAAACAAACTCCTCCTTCATTGAAGACTGTAATAATATGGCTACAGGATCTTCAAAACCATGAAAACAAAATTCTTCTTGATGAGCAAAAACAGAAAGACAAGCCTCTTTCATAAGTGTTTGTTGTTCTTGCTCTATTTATTTAGTTCTGAGAATATTTTCTAATGAAATTGCAGCAATAGGTTTGTCTACTTCTCCATGCATCTCAAAACAAACATTCATAGATTCTTGAACATCTTCAAATATGACAACCATATTATGTGCATCCTCTTGTTCATAAAACAATTCTAATTTGGTTTCATTAAACTTCTAGAAATTTGCTTGAGGACTGTCATTTTGACTTTCAAATGAATTAATAGAAATAAGTTCATGCTCATAATCTTCTTGCAAATGTGAAAAGCTAACAGCATGCACTATTTCACAGTTTAGAGTTCCCATGGATGCATTTTCAAAACCATGATTTTCAAATGAATCAAATAAAACCATTGCCTCTTCATTATCTTTCTGTATTTCTGATTGAAAAATGGCATATGTTGTTTTCTTGCTTTCCTGAAGCTCTATGTCATTTGTTTGTTCATTGTTGGAAGTTTCCATATATGCATTTTCAGAATCCTCGTCCATGTCTAGGCCACTTAGAATTTCAACAACCATATCATTCATAGGGGGAGAAAGACAACCTTGAAACACTTTGTCTTGCTGAAAATATTGTTGAATATCTTCATCAAGTTCAGGGGAAGGAAAGTGACTTTCAACAACAATTTCTTGATCGGATTCACCTTCAACCAAAGAAGGGGCTACTATTTGTTGTTTGGCTGAATATTCATAAAGGGATTCTATGATTTCATCATTCATACACTCTTCATTTCCAAAACAATTTCAAGGTACTTAATGAAATGTTCACAAAATTCAAACCAATCTTCAAACACCAAGGATGAAGAATTATATTCTCCATAATGCTTAAAGAATGTTATATGGAAATCTTTAAGAGAGTATAAGCTTCCTAGTTTTAAACCTTCATACCATAATATTGCTCTCCCCTCTAAATTAGCCATAAAAAATTTCATCAAACAATCCTCATGAAATTCAACCCCCAAATTACATATGTGCATGTGAAATCTAATCAAGTGCAAGGCAACATCATTTCCTTTCCCATCTTCGAATTTAGGCAAATATTTTTGCCAATTTATGTGAGGAATACGATTTGGAAAGCCAGGAATATGAGAGTGATTCATTGGAGAATACATTGTAGATATTGAACTCATATTTGGACAGTGGAGTCACCAATGATGTTTTGGAAGCTGAATTCTTCATTGAGAGTGGATTCGCCAGTGAAAGTTCAAATTTATGGATTCTTCTACCAGTGGAATTACCTTCAAACTATTTTTTTGATGTGTGGAGTGGCCAGAGCAGGAATATAGCCAATATGTCCCTAAGTGTCTTCTGCTCTTAGACCTTAGAACTCAACCATGTCGTTCTTCCCAGGTAAAAAATTTCAATTTTGTCCCCGGCAATGATGCCAAAATGTTAGCACTCTATAAATTATATCCAACAGAATAGACAAAAGACAGAGGTAGTTGTTTCAACCAGCTTTAGAGCCGAGGCACTAGCCTTCTCAACTCAGAGAGGGATCTCTCGTGTCACTTGATATATCTATGGAAATCGATGGCTAGATTTGGTTTGTTTTGGGGGTTTTTAATAAGTTTGTTGGCCAAGAAGAGGAAAGACACACAGGGCTATGGAGTCAAAATCCTGAAATTGAATGAAAACAATGATCGGCCGATAGAACTCTCCAGGGGATAAAGACTAAATGAGGCAATGAATTTGAATTGTAACTTAAAATAAATCAGAGTGGTAAGAGGAAAGAGGAAAAAAATAACTGCATCAGAGCATTACTGGAATGAATTCTAAATTGGTTAAGAAGAAATATACACAATCTAAATTGCTAATCCAAGAGCATCATGAGATGAATTATAGGATTTTTTCTCTCCAATTTAAACAGATGAAAGTGAAATGAAATAAAAGATCACAAGAATTATACACTACGAAAGAAGACAAAACTCATATCACAACCAATTATAAGCTTTTCATAAATAGTTCAAAATGCTTCTGCATATGTATTCAATTCAGTCCCAGAAAATTTACAATAGAGTCCAAAACCACTAGAATTGTGCCCTTGCACTTCTACCTGCCATTAATACACTCAGAACCTCTAACACTTATACAATTCAAGTTCCTTCAGTGTGCAAATGGTTACAATAAATGAAATGAAACGTTTCAGCTTTTACAATGATTACAAATGACAGTTTTCATAAAAATGTTTCATGGTGCAGGAGCATCGTAAGCAGTCAAGCGAGCGTGGAGGCGAAAGATAGCTGGAAAGCGCAACACGCATTTTCTCACGTTTTGAGATGTTTTTGAAAACATTAAATGTAGTGGTTAAAAGGAGGCATACTTGCATATTGTAAACATATCATGAGCGGTTGCTCTCATACGTAGAAAGTTAAGGCATTTATGCATAGTTAATGGAAGTAGGTAGATTTAAATTCTAGATTAGACAACTTTAGAGCATAGGAGGGAAAACGGATATAGACACCCTCATTCTTGTATCATTGTATCATTAAGCACATTAGCATAGAGAAGAGGAGAATTGTAGTAGAGAATTGTAAAGAAGAATCCATGTACAAAATTTTTGAATTAATATATGAAGCCTTGATTCAGATTCATGGTGTTATGATGTTTTCTGTGTATACGTGATGAATGGTATGCTTATGGTTGTTTATTCTCTCTATTATGCATTTTATTTGATATTGTGTGAATGTATGATTTCATGTTGAATGTTGAAGTTTGAGAGAGGAAATGAATGAGTTTCAATTGTTTCTCATCCTGAGTAAGAAGTTCCTGCAAGGAGTGCAGTGAAACATCTGCAATGAGTGCGTTGACGAAGGTTCAAAGTTTCATCTCTGAAAATCTCAGGAGGGATACCATTGTTCTCATTCTAGTAGAAGTGCAGGAGTAGTACAGGAAGTCATGCAAGGAGTGTGCAGGAATTAGAAGTCTCAGGACTTATCAACAAAAGGAGAGTTGAAGGACTCTTGTTGCAGAGAAGGTGCACAGATTCGAGGAGATCAAATACCCAGAAGTATTTGATAGATTTCCGCAAGGAGTGCGTGCAGAAATTCTTGTGGGACTTGAAGTTACCAGGGGAAGATCAGGAGGGTTGACACCTTTGAAGTATTCAAAGGAAGACGAAGGTTGAAGTCATCTGGTAGAAGTAAATTTTAGAAGGAGGAACCCTGGTTCACTTCAAAGAAGTCATCGAAAATGAGGAACGAGAGGTCATAATTCTTCCAGGAAACCTTTCGAAGTTGCGAGGACCGTGAGATCCAGAGAATATGCAAGGTGGATAGGGGAGGATGAACCCATCAGCTGATATCAGGAATCAACGTGGACCATTGATCATAATATGTTGTGAGCCATCAGATCATTTCCGAGTTCGGGAACCTGAGAGGATAGTGGCTTGGGGTTGAGAGTTTCAAACTCCTGATTCTCGAAAGTCTGAAATCATGTTGACCGTTGGATCGAAGGGGGGATTATAGCTATTGATCCTATTGGAGGTACCATTTTGGAGATTGGGGATTCATAGGTTGGAGAGTTGGGAGTCTTGCATTTGGATTCCCAAAGACGTGAATTCCAAAACCCCGATAAAGTGACACGACCCGTGTGGAAGTCATCTTTTGGGTTGACTTATCAGATTTCACCATTTCAGCATTCGCGGAGACAAGAGGTAGGGATCCTTTGTTCCAGGATTCCAAAAATTGCGAAAATGCGATAAGGCAAGCAAGAGGAGGACATGGCGACATTTCAGGGATTCTTCATATCGGGTTTCGACAGTTGGAAGGTGGGAAAGTCGATGACAGGTATCGCGAAGTCGTGAACCCCAAAGTCCCGAATTTAGAAAAGGGCACGACATTATTTTGGCCTAAGGGGATCTGAGTTGGCGCCTGGTGTTTGTCCATGGAGGCTCAATTCATAAGGAACTATGGATTGAAGTTGTTAAAGGTTCAGATAGGGATCCAAACGAGCCAGTTCATCTCAGAGAGGGAGATTTGAACGATCCTATGAGTGGATCTCAACCTGCAGGTTGGGTTTTGTGACAAGTTTGGTATCAGAGCTCAGAAAAGGTTCTTTGTTTTTTGTAGCAAAGGAAGGAAGAATATTTCTTAGCCATTCCACCGAGAAGGAGAGATAGACCAATTCATGATTCAGTAGTGGAAAGGGAAATGTGTGAGCTATGTGCCAGGCTTGATGCCATGGAGATAGCACAGAGGCACATAGTCGACACTGGGGATATCAATGAAGCTGATAGTGAAAATGAAGCTGTATAGGGAGAATAAGTCGCAATTCGAAGATGTTGTAGATGAACACTTGTTCAGGGTTGTTGCTAGGATAGGTGCCAGAGAAAAGATGGAAATTCCCATGTATGAGGGAAACCTAGACATTGAAGAGCTTCTAGACTGGATTAGAGCTCTAGATAAGTACTTTGACTATGAGGATGTTGAGGAAGATAGGAAGGTTAAACATGCTGTCACAAGACTTAAATGGCATGCAACATTATGGTGGGATGAACTACAGGCTGACAGACACTGCAAAGGCAAGAAGAAAATCAAAAGTTGGGATAGAATGGTTGCAAAGATGAAGGAAAAATTCATCCCCAAGGATTATCAAATCACTCTGTTTCAAAGGATGCAGAACTTGAGACAAAAGCTAATGACAGTGAAAGAATACACTAAATAATTCTACAAACTAAACATCAGAGTAGGTCATCGGGAAAGCGATGATGAAAAGGTTTCCAGATACATGAATGGTCTAAGGTATGACATCTAAGATGAGATGAGAATGATGATCATTCAGACAGTAGAAGATGCTTATTAGATGGCTCTGAAAGCTGAAGAAAAGCTGAGCCGAAAGCAAGGTCAAAGAGGCCAAGGAAGAAGTCAAGCTAGAGGAAAACCAATTTCCCAAGACAAGAATCAGAGACCTCAAGAAGAGGGGAAGAAACCTCAAACTCAGTATGAGAGAGGAGGAAGCTCACAGAGGGGATAGTATGTTGATAGGAATACTTTTCCTCGAACAAGAGGAAGAGGAAGAGGCAGAGGTGGTGAAGTGAAATGATTTACCTGTGGAAAAAATGGACACAGATCCTATGAATGTCTAGATAGGAAGAAAGATGGAGGTGAGACTCACATTGCCGAAGCACAAGGAAGGAATGTTGAGGCAAAAGATGTTGAGGGCGAAAGATCATTGATGATGAAGAAATTTCTCTTGAAGCCAGAGAAAGAGGCAGAGAACCCAGCCCAAAGGAACGGTGTGTTTCAGACTACTTGCAAGACCAAAGACAGGGTATGCAAAGTAATTGTGGACAGTGGTAGCACAAACAGTATTGTTTCTACAGAGATGGTAGAAAATCTGGAGCTGGAGACTATTGAACATCCAAGCCCATACAAAGTTTCGTGGCTACAAAAAGGACATCAGGTAAACATCACTAAACAATGTTTATTTGAATTTAAAATAGGAGGATATAAGGATGAAATACTATGTGATGTCATTCCCATGGATGTTTTTCATCTATTCCAGGGTATACCATGGCAATATGATAGAAATGTGGTTCATGATGGGAGAAAGAACACATACACCTTGGAGAAGAATGGGAGAACTCACATGTTGTTGCCAATTAAGGATAAAGAAGTGAAGATAGAGGTGAGAAACACTGTACTTCTCATGAGTGGGAAAGAACTTCTTAAGGAGGTTAAGAAGAAGGAAGATACACAATTTATTGTGGTTAGAAAACCTAAAATTGTTTTGACCAGTACAAGAGTGGATGATTTACCAGAGGAAATCTAGCAGCTACTGGAAGAGTTCGTTGATATAGTAGTGGATGAAATACCTCGTTCATTTCCACCTATCATAAGTATAATTCATCACATTGACCTTATACCTGGAGCTAGTTTACCAAACAAAGAAGCGTATAGAGTGACACCGCAAGAGAATGAGGAGGTCAAGAGATAGGTCCAAGACTTAATGGGCAAAGGGTTGATTTGAGAAAGCTTGAGTCCATGCGTTGTTCCAACAGTGCTCAGCCCAAAGAAAGATGGAGGCTAGAGGATATGCACAGACTCAAGAGAGATCAATAAGACTACCATCAAATATAGATTTCCATTGCCAAGGATGGATGATTTGATGAATTGCTTGAGTGGAGAATTTTTTTTTTCAAAGATTGATTTGAAAAGCGGGTATCATCAAATTTGTATGAGAGAAGGTGATGAATGGAAAACAACATTCAAGATGAATGAAGGGCTGTATGAATGGCTTGTTATGCCATTTGGCTTAACAAATGCACCTACTACTTTCATGAGATTGATGAATGAAGTCTTGAAGGATTTCATAGGAAAATTTGTCGTTGTATATCTTGATGATATATTGATTTTCAATGAAACAGAATCAGAACACTTGAAGCATTTAGCTACGGTGATGAGGATATTAAAGCAAGAGAAATTGTTGATAAATATGAAGAAATAGACATTTATGAGGAAAAAACTCATTTATTTGGGTTTTTTTATCTCTGCAGATGAGCTGAAAATGGATCCAGATAAGGTAGAGGCRATTAAGAATTGGCCATTGCCAAAAAGTGTATTTGAGGTTCGAAGCTTCCATGGTTTGGCTAGTTTMTATAGAAAATTCATCCAAAATTTTAGTGGGATTAGTGAACCAATGATGGATATGGTGAAGAAAAGACACAAAGYTTTTCACTGGATAGAGGAAGCAGAGAAGAGTTTCAACTTGCTGAAGAAAAGGATTACTGAACAACCAATTTTGGTGTTTCCAGATTTTAGTAAGACGTTCCAGGTCAAGTGTGACGTGAGTGGAATTGCAATTGGAGTAGTCTTGAGCCAATATGACAGACCGATCTCATACTTCAGTGAGAAACTAAATGAAGTGAAGGTTAAATACTCCACATATGAAAAAGAATTTTATGCAGTCATATAAGCACTGAAGAAATGGAGACATTATTTGGTTCCTAAAGAGTTTGTTTTGTATAGCGATAATCATGCTTTACAATTCGTGACTCAATAGAAGAAGTTGAACCAGAAGCATGCAAAATGGGTTGAATACATGAAGAATTTTACTTTTGTAACTAAGCATATTTCTGGAACTGCTAACAAAGTTGTTGATGCTTTGAGTAGGAAATGTTTGCTTATGCAGGAATTCAGAGTCAAAACTTTGGGTTTTGATAACCTCAAAGAAATGTATAGGGACGATCCAGATTTTAAGGAAGCATATGAGGCATCTGAGAATCCAATTCTTAGAGATAGAAGCCAATGGATTGAATATATGATCTAGGATGGATTATTATTCAAGGGAAAACAATTATGTATTCCAAAATGCTCCACGAGGGAGAATCTGTTGAAAGAAAAACATAGTGGAGGATTGGCCGGACATTTCGGTCATGACAAAACGTTATCGAAATTAAATGGCTAATATTTTTGGCCAGGAATGAGGACAGATGTCAAGAAATTTGTGGACAGATGTAGAATTTTTCAGCACACAAAGGGAAAAAGGCAGAACACAGGGTTGTATCAACCATTACCCATACCAGAAAAGATGTGGGATGCAGTGAGCATGGATTTTATATTGGGACTGCCAAGAATGCAAAGAGGATTTGATTCAATCTTTGTGGTGGTAGACAGATTTTCAAATATGGCACATTTCATACCATGCCAAAAAACTAGTGACGCAACTCATATTGTGAACCTGCTTTTCAAAGAAGTTGTCAGACTTCACGGCTTGCCAAGGAGTATTGTTTTGGATAGAGATACCAAGTTTGTGGGACATTTCTGGAGGACTTTATGGAAAAAGATGGGGACAAATTTGTCATTTAGCTCAGCTTATCATCCTCAAACGGATGGGAAAATAGAAGTTGTGAACAAAAGCTTGGGAGATTTGCTGAGGAGCCTAGTAACTGAACAACACATTCAGTGGGATCATATTCTGCCATAGGTGAAATTTGCTTATAATGATTCGATCAATAGAATCACAAGGCAGAGTCCATTCCAAATTATATATGGAATGCAGCCAAGGGGAGTTTCTGAATTGAAATATTCAGAACATAATGAATTCAGGAGTGCTAGTGCAGAGGACTTTGCAAAAGCGATGAAGGAGCTTCACACCCAAATTAAGGAGTGATTGTAGAGTTCAAGCTAGGAATATAAGCGCAAAGCAGATCAACACCAACGAGAACTTCAATTTGAAGTCAATGCTCTAATTCTTGCACACCTGACAAAGGAGAGGTTCCCAAGGGGGACATATAACAAATTGAAGAGGAAAAATATTGGACCATGGAGAGTCATGAAGAAATTTGGGGCAAATGCATATGAGATTGAATTACCCAATGGGATCGGACTTACACCGATATTCAACATCTCAGATTTGTACCCTTACAGAGCTGAAGAAGTAGGAGCAGACAGTGAACAAACAAAGGTTCAATGGGTTAAACAAATCCTTGTAGCTGCAAAGCCATAGATGGAGAGTATAATTGATAAGATGATTAGTAGGAGGACCAGGAGGAAAGAGTATTTTGAATACTTGGTCAAGTGGAAGGGACATTCAGTGAAAGATGCCAGTTGGAAAGATGAAGAAGAAATTCATAAGCATGGGAAGACCATGCGAGAACTCATGAACAGGAGTTCATGAAAATTTTCAAGCAAGGGAGTATGATGTAGGAGCATCATAAACAGTCAAGCGAGCATGGAGGTGAAAGACAGTTGGAAAGCACAACATGCATTTTCTCACATTTTGAGATACTTTTGAAAACATTAAATGTAGTGGTTAAAATGAGACGTACTCACATATTGTAAACATATCATGAGCGATTTCTCTCATCTGTAGAAAGTTAAGGCATTTATGCATAGTTAATGGAAGTAGGTAGATTTAAATTCTAGATTAGACAACTTTAGAGCATATGAGGGAAAATGGATATAGACACCCTCATTCTTGTATCATTGTATCATTAAGAACATTAGCATAGAGAAGAGGATACCTGTAGCAGAGAGTTGTAAAGAAGAACCCATGTACAAAAGTTCTGAATTAATATATGAAGCCTTGATTTAGATTCATGGTGTTATGATGCTTTTTGTGTATACATGTTGAATGGTATGCTTATGGTTGTTTGTTCTCTCTGTTATGCATTTGCTTTGATATTGTGTGAATGTATGATTTCATGTTGAATGTTGAATTTTGAGAGAGGAAGTGAATGAGTTTCAATTGTTTCTCATACTGAGTAAGAAGTTCCTACAAGGAGTGCGTTGACGAAGGTTTAGAGTTTCATCTCTGAAAAGCTCAGGAGGGATATCGTTGTTCTCATTCCAGCAGAAGTGCGGGAGTAGTACAGGAAGCCATGCAAGGAGTGTGAAGGTGTTATAAGTCTCAAGAATTATCAACAAAAGCAGATTTGAAGGACTGTTGTTGCAGAGAAGGTGCATAGAGTCGAGGAGATCAAATACCCAGAAGTATTTGATAGATTGCCGCAAGGAGTGCGTGCAGAAATTCTTGTGGGACTTGAAGTTACCGGAGGAATATCAGGAGGGTTGACACCTTTGAATTATTCAAARGAAGATGAAGGTTGAATTCATATGGCAGAAGTAAAGTTTAGAAGGAGGAACTAGTGGACGAGTGGTCAATTTTGCCCGTCAACAAATATTGTTGGCAGTAATTATGTGATTATTTTTTTTTTATAAGCTGCCTACACAGGGTCTATGAAATTTTATTACTCTTTATGAGTTTTTCCCTAAATGATAGTTGTAAATCATTTCATTTTACCTATCATCTATTCATGCTTCGTTTTCATGACTGAAAGCATGAAAACTCACAATTATAGTTATCATTTTGTTTTAAAATTTCATTGAAAGCATATTGTTTATTACAAAATTGCAATTTCTTGCTATGAGCATGTTGCTCTCATTGTTTGTGACCCTTTTGATTCTAAGAGTGCCTAAGAAAATTATGGTTGTTTGAACGAAATACCACCATCAATTGATATTTGATTTTTGTATCGATTTTGGTTTTATGTTTGATCATATTTCTTTCATGAAACCTTTGGCTATTCAATTTTTGTAAACTCACCTATCTTTGCAATCAAACTTTGATGCACGCACTATGTTTTCAAGTACTTTGGTCCTAGCATGTACCCAATGCCAAGGTGGCATATGATGTACAGAATTCCATTACTCCTTAGCATGGTCTAAGGCTTCACGAATTTGCTCACATGCGTTTTGATTAAACACCTTGCCCGATGTTTGAATCATCACAACATTTATTGATAAGGCTCGGGGCTATGGCTCTGTTGCATTTTTGCAAACCCTACCTGTGTGTTTTGTGGTAATTACCTATCCATTTGGCATGGCTCCAGTGGTAAGGGTCGAACCGAATGGTGTCCAAACCCTGCTTTCTTATGATAACGCTAGGGAAGATTTGGAAAGGAATGGTTAGCATTTGTTCATCGAAAAATTTCAGGGTTTTAACCTTTAGGTCGCCAAAGAATTTGCCTTAAACTTTGATGGTTGTAGGAAAAAGATCGATGATGTGCAGTTGGAAGTAACAGAAGATTTCTTAAGCCAAGCCATGGGATTGCCAGCAGTTGGTCAGAAATGGTTCAAGAATGCAAAAGTGGAGGAGGTCCCTTGGAATTTACTATTTACCTCACAAAAAATAACAAGCTGTGATCGAGGTATGCCAATTTCATTCTTGAAACCTAGGTGGCATGATTTACTTGTTGTAGTGAAGCAATTCATCACATGTGAGGGACGATTCAAACTTTTTTTCCTATATCATCTACGCTTGCTTATGAGTTTTATTGGTTTTCCGTTGAATATGCCTTACTACCTGCTTAGAATTCTGTATAAAACGGGTAAACGGTTTAGGAAACAGAGGTCAGATTCAAGTCTATCTCATCATGGTATGATTAAAATAATCCTCATACACCATTTACAGTCACAAAATGATTGTTGGGATTCGTTCATTATGCGAAATGGTTTTGGCAACCATGAATTGGGACAGGTAGATAAGTCGGTCATTGTGGAAACCCTTGTGAACCCTACGGCCTCTTCCCCACCTCTCCAAGCTTGTGATTTTTCCCTTAAAAATGAATCGTTGAGCTACCCTAAGGTTATTCAGCAGGACAGTCGACCGGTCATACATCCAAGTGATTGCACTAAAACTGTTAAGAAACCTACAGGAAAGAAGTTAAAAGGCAGTGTTGATGTCAAATTCAAAAAAAAAAAGGGTTGGTCGGTCAATTTCTCGAAGTGTTCGAAATAAAATGAAACCCCGTGCAGACACGATCAACACGATTGAAGTGAGCGAAGGTTCAGACTCAGAAATTGACAAATTCCTTGCTGAAGAGGACCCCGTGTCATTCGGGGTATACCCTGACCAACCCTATGACTATGTTAACAATCTGCCTCCTTGTCTAAAGGACAACCCAGAATTTCCTGGTATCCAGCTCTGTGATAAATCTACCATTTGCATGGAGGATTCTCTAACCCATAATGTTGTTTGTGCTAATGCAAGCTCCTTACAGTCACAATGTGATGTGTGCCGCTCATGGATCGCCAGGTACTATACCGATGTTCCACTACTACAGTCACGACTCAAGCCTTTAAGAGACCAAGTTGATATGTTGACAAATGAAAACAACAGACTTGAATCCATTATCCAAGGGAAGGAGAAGCACTTGAAAACTATAGGTCATGTCATTTTCAAAAATGTAGAGGCAACAACAACTATCGTTAATTCCAAAATTTCTTGATACATTTTGATTTCATGATTTGAGGTATGATATTTTTAATTTTTAGCATGATTGTGTCACTCTTAAGTTAGGATATTCGATTTGATTGAATAAATTATTTTTCTTATTAAGATTATTCTGTTTTGTTTATTTAATAAAATATGATTGCATTTGCTATTATAACTAGCTACATAATTGCAAGATTCTGTAGCCAGTTAAGAAAATTCGAATTGTTTGATTTGATAATTGAAAACATATCTGAGATCTACTAATTTTCATTTGTTTTTGGGATAACTAATGAGCCCATGATTTCCAAGATGATATGAGACACTTTTTGAGGTCTCCCAGCCATATCAATTTTGTATTTTGAGTAAACAGATTAGACTGTTAATAGTGTTTTGATATCTAGTGAAATCAGGGTGGTTGCATCCCCCATTATTTTTTGAAACCAATTTCATCTTATCAATAGGAAACAGTTATGTTTCCTGAAACCTATATAAACATATCATTTTGTAAACATTTGATCGTCTTGGCCTGGGGTGAGAATATGGATTTTTATACACAGACTTGAATGACACAGAATACATTACAGCTTTAGCTTTCTGTATCATGTTTTAATTTAAGTTCTGTTTATCTCAATACGATGATAGATGATGATAGCCTTTTGTCTGCATGATTTATTGTTATTTGAGATAATCCTTTTCACATAATTCCCATATCTCGTGTCTCAGATATAACACACAGTGATCCTCTATTCAATTTAAATTAGGAGATTTATCTTTAATTTCAGATGAATGTTTACATGCAAGTTTTATAGGAAGAATTATCTCATCATAGTTATTTGCAAATTATAAGATTACTGTGACTGCATTTATTATATGTTCTGTTATTATAATTCAATCTCCAACATTATCGTTCCTCATTTATTAGGGGCAATCTCAAGATCTGTAGCAGGTTTACTTCATCAGATAAAGGTGGCTGGATATTCAATATCGAACATACATTGGATGCAATAACAGGTTAGCCTGTTATTTGATTTCGTTAGTTTGTTGAATACATAAGTTTTCTCTATATAGAACATTTTCAACTATATATTATTTTCTATTCAATTAGGAAATTTAATGTGTGATGTCATGAGTGTATACATATAAGAAAACAAACCAAAAAAAATTAGATAGTGTTTTCACTTTCCTTATTATTGTTGTTAAAGGAATCAATCTACATTCGATTTTTACGAGTTTAGATTAAAACTTGTGTTTTGTACAGATTATATATAAAGTATTGATTATAATTTCAGTTAAATAAATTGTACATATATATATTTAAATGTACTTATAGATTTTAGTGATTGTTATTTATTAGGTTATTGTTTTCCTTTAGTTATTTTTTTTCTTTCTTTAGGACTTAGATCGGCCAATGGAGCTGTAAAACCCATCGGAGTGAATCAATCCAAACGACTTGGGTTAATTAGACAACCCCGAACCGGATTCACTCCTCCAGTTGACGAGCGGTCAATTTTTTCCATCAACAGAACCTTGGTTCACTTCAAAGAAGTTGTCGAAAAGGAGGAACAAGAGGTTAGAATTCTTCCAGGAAACCTTCCGAAGTCGCGAGGACCGTGAGATCCAGAGATGTTGCAAGGTGGATAAGGAAGGATGAACCCATCAACTGATATCAGGAATCAATTTGGACTGTTGATCGCAATCTGTCATGATCCATCAAATCATTTTGGGGTTCGGGAACCTGAGAGGAAAGTGGCTTGGGGTTGAGAGTTTCAAACTCCCAATTCCTAAAAGTCTGAAATCACACCGACCGTTGGATCGAAGGGGGGATTATATTCGTCGATCCTGTTGGATGTACCATTTCATAGATCGGGGATTCATAGGTTGGAGAGTTGGGAGTCTTGTGTTTGGATTCGTGAAGACGCGAAGTCCAAAACCTCGATAAAGTGACATGACCCATGTGGAAGTCAACTTTTGGGTTGACTTATCAAATTTCGACATTTCAGCCTTTGTGGAGACGAGAGGCAAGGATCCTTTGTTGCGAGATTCCCAAAATCATGAAATGTGATAAGGCGAGCAAGAGGAGGACGTGGCGACATTTCAAGGATTTGTCATATCGGGTTTTGACAGTTGGAAGGTGGGAAACTCGATGAAAGGTATCGCAAAGTCGCGAACCCCGAAGTCCCAAATTTAGAAAAGGGCACGACATTATTTTGGCCTAAGGGGATCTAAGTTGGCACCTGGTGTTTGTCCATGTAGGCTCAATTCATAAGGACCTGTGGATTGAAGTTTTTGAAGGTTCTGATAGGGATCCAAACAAGCCACTTCAGCTCAGAGAGGGAGATTTGAACGATCCTATGAGCGGATCTCGACCTACAGGTTGGGTTTTACGACATTTCATGATCCCTGCAGATTCCTCTAATGCTCCAACTCCTTCGTCTGCCACATTCTCTTTGAAATTTCACTCATAATATTTCAAATATAATTTCATTTATCCATATTCTCATTAAACATTTGGGAATAATATATTTGAAATAAAAATAATTCCCAAATATTTTTCTATCCTATAGAATTAAATTTCCATAATTTAATTCATGCCCGTGGTTTTTAAGACCATGTATTGTTTGCCCAATTCACCATTTCATTCTAAAAACATTTACTTTTACCATTTCCTTATGAAAAACATTTACCATGTAATGTTTTTCCAATTTACCGTTTCACTGTGGAAAAACATTTACTATGTAACGTTTTTCCAATTTACCATCTTTGGCAAAATAGCTTTTATATTCTTCTTTTGCTTCTGTAAAACCTTTGTATAAAAATTATCCAAGTTTTCGTTCACGTGCATCTTCCATTTAATTATTTTCCATGGAAATAAACATTAGTCTCCTTGATTTGTAAAATTTAAATCTTACCTCTGTAAAACCTTTTCACCGTGAGGAGGAATCTCATTTATTGGAAATCCCATAATCATTATTGAAATGAACTCCTGGAAAAATGTTGTACATAAAACATATGATAATTTTTTGCATTTATTATATCGGGCTTGGGCTAAAAGTGGTTTAATCCAAACTTCTTTTACCACCAATGTGCTCCACATAAAAACACAAGTCCACCAAATAAACCACGGTATGTGTGCCCTTCATCCAACCTTTGACTTTTCCATATTATAAATTGAGATTCATGCCCATGATTTGACGTGATTTCATAAATTAAATATTGGATTAAATATTAATATTAATATAAAAATATTTATAGTAATAATAAAAAACCCCTTTTTTCTATTTTCGAAGGACTTTGGACATATGAGGCTTAACACATGATTTTGTGGATGGGATAAGGGTGCTTAATAAAAGACATATTTTTTATTTTCAACGGGAATATGAAAATAATGGTAAAAATGAATGAAGTTATGGAACTAAGGGATTTAGATAGGAATTAAGGCTAGGTATAGGTATAGTCTTGGGATATTTTCCAATTTTTGACTCATGGAGTACATGACTATTTTGGATGATCAATTGAGTGAAGGATTTAGGTGATGGGAGCTTGAAAAAGCTGGTGAAAAAGTTTGAAAGTCTGAGTGGAAAAATAGCAAAAGGACAAGATGCTTTGGGAAAAATTAATACAAATTAGCAGGTGATAACAATACTAATATCCACATCGTGGTACACTTCGTAATATGGTCTACTGGGAGACTTAATCCATCATACTTTGGCATGATACTTATGTTCTCTATTTCAAATCTGACTTGTAATAACCTTTTTCACTACTGCAAATATCTTATTCTATCCTTGTGTGCATCCCACCGCCTCGTAGGGTTTCTTTCAATGCAACATCCAAATCTAGTAGCCTATGTTGATATGATATTTTCAACTAAAAATATCTAATAAAATAACTTAAATGAGTTATTCCATCATACCTTGTAGGTTCAATTATTTTAGTTCCAATCCACCTTAATGCATGGGAAATCCTAGCGCATTTTCTTGTTGATACTTCATGCAGTATTTGTTTCCAATTCTCCAAGGATTCTTCTGAGTCAAAATCATATGAGTTGATACTCCTCCAACTAAGTACGCCTTCAGTTGTAGGATTCACACAATAATCCATCCACGTAGTCTATTATACATATTATCAAGTTCTTTTCTCTTTGCGGGTTCTACAAATCTTCTTCCTTTAGTGGGGTATAATAGTGTACTAACCTTAAAGTCTTCCACTTTGAATATAATATGTCTCTTTTTTAGGTCAACGATATTCTAATTATTAAATTCCAAATCAATTCCCAATAGTGTTGGATACGATGTACTACCATCTACTATTTTGATAACTTCAAAGTCTATTATATTGTGCACTCCATCAATATCGACACTTACTCCTCTCAACCTTCCAACTAAAACAATATTTTGTTGGTTCGCTAATCTCAACTGGATAGGAGACCAAATCAGCTTCCATTGTCCCATCATCTACCAAGTCTTTCTTGGGATAAAATTCACATCAGACCCCAGATCCAGAATTATGTTGTCCATTTCGTAAGCTCTTATCTATGCATTGAGATGGAACTTCCTATTTGTTATCTTCTTATTGTGCACATGCTTAACTACTCTATGTGCGACATGTTTCTCTTTTTATTGGACACAATGGTCAATCATTTTGTGAATACTACTCAAATAATATTCATATTTTATTAATTCTAAACAACTTCTTAAGAAACTTTTCAAAGTGATTAACTTTTCAACTTGTGTTTCTGAATGGCCATAGACCAGAGGAATGTCAAACACCGATGGTATATCATACAATGATGGCGCATTTGAATTTGATGCTATCCAATATGCTCCCATTAATTCTTTTATTGCTTGTTGGTAAGTATGTTTCTCTTTTATCGGATCAAACGATGGTAATGAATCCACTACTTTCCTTAACCACTAGTGAATTATTTTCCCTTGATCTATCACGTCCACTCTGGCTCTCATTCCTCTGTGCATAACTACTGTTATAATATTTTGTTTGTCACATGCTTCTACTACAATCATATATACATTTTCGATCCTATTTTATTTCCATTTCATGATCAATTGTGCACAATCCTCTATTGCATGGTCTAGTTCTCTACAATATGTACACATCATGTAGGGATTCGAGAAATCGTGCACTAAATTTATGGGATGATTACAATTACAACATATGATAGGTCATCTTCCTTGACCAAATCCTCCTCTTCTGCATCCTCTAGAACCTCCTCTTCCTCCTTGATTATAACCTCCTCTAGGAGCATTAAATTGTGGGACTCCCCCTTTTGTTTCTTCACATTGGAATCTATAAGCATCTGCAGTGCACTCTCTCATCAATTAAAATATGTGACAATCCTTCTTGTCATGTCCTACTGACTTACAAAAAATGAAAAATAGGTTCCTTACAGTGCTTTGATATTTTTGCATCAACGAACATTTATGAGGGTGGTGACCCACTGTTTTACAAATATCATGCCATAACCCCAATGGAATCAGAGATCCCATATTTAAATACTGTTGAAATGTTGGACACTCATCTTTATGATGGCTTTTTGTTTTACATGTGATTCACCAAACTCCCTTGCGATTTTCATTTCCTTTTGTAATTTCATGTAATTGAATAGTCAGTGCGGCTACTTGTGACTAGACTTGATCCATCCCTATTCTATGCTATCCTACAGGGGACAGTTCCAATTTCATCACAATTTCCAAATCTTCCAACTATGTCACAATCTTTTACTATGTCAAAGGGCAACGTATATAGAACAAAAAACCTACAATAAACCATTCTCTATTTTTTTCACCTAGAATATGGAACATTAACCGATATTTCAATATATTAAACCTTTGATCATAGTCATATACTGATTCATTTACTATCTGTTTGAACTCCTTTAGATTCATAATGCACTGTGAATGATACTTAGGCTGATGGAGTTATTTTAGCAAATGTTTTCTTACCTCTACCAATGTTCTTGTCTAACCTGTATGTGTGGTATTATGATATTTCGTATACTATAATAATGAGTGATGTCTGAAAGTTTTCACCAACTTAGCAATATTCACATAATCGTCTTGGAATTTCTTCACAGTCCATATTCTATCACAAATGAACACATATTTCTCTGGATCTTTTGAACCAGCCCCTTGAAAGAGAGGAATTATTAAGGTGAGATCAATCCCCACCATTATTTTCTGTGTGGTATTCTTTCTTGAAAACACTAACTTATTCTGACTTGACATACTACTTCCACTACTAACTACAATTGAAAAAACTTCTGATATTACCTTAGCTCTTGGGGATGTAGATGGGGTCGTGGGTTCGATGCACATTATGATTTGAGTGGGATCCTCTTCTAATGGACTGAGCCGACATATATTTTAATCTATTCATAGACTCCCTTCAATCTGGAATATTGCACTAGTGTCTCTTTCCTTGTTCTAACTATGTTTCCCTTCTCTTTCATCCACATTCCTCTTATTATTTGGTATAAATCTCTTACCATTGCACAATATTACAATATCTTCATTCATCTCACACTCTTCTTCTCTTGACATCCTCATGCCATATGTTCCTCATTCCTTTTTTTTATCCCTCTCTACGCTAATATCATTCCCTGGTCAGCCCCCATTTATGTTATGTGTGTGAAGGTTCTTAACAATCAGATTCCATTGTCATAAATTGTTCATCACATAAAAACATTTTAATCAACATAGATATTGACTTAAGGTATATTATACATGGTCCCTTGAAGAATTTTCTTTCAGTAGAACTGTACAATTGATCCCCCTCATTCGCAGATCCTAGTCCAGGAAATGAAAACATTTTTAGCATGCAATATATAGACCTAGGTATAAGCATCAATTCACCAAAAAATCCCAAGATATTGACCCTTTCGACATCACTCACAAGTAGGATAAGTCTCACTCGAGGCACCTATGGGGACTGCAGGAACCAAGTTTCCGTAGTCATGGGGGAATATGAGGAATTCATTCCTTACTTTTTACTTAACATCCATTCAAATGTTCTGTGTGTGAAACCATATCAGTACTATGATCTATGATAGATTCATTTAACCATTCATCATATGCATGGATCCATTTAACATATCTAACATATGAATATTAACCATTCATCATAGGTGGACATTAAATAGAATAATCAAACACATAATAACAATATGCACATTAGAACAAAAGGATTAACATGGTTCACCCCAAATTGTGCTATGTCTATAATGGTTGGATTGTTATTCATTCATTCATAATCTCCATTACATTCATGCACACTGTGCTCATACATAAATATTCAGTAAAAATCCAAGCCTTCCCAAGTCGTTCTATGATGCAGTGCACACATACTTCTCTACTGATGTTCAACTCAAATCACTATTAATTTCTCAACACCCAATTTAACTAATCTCTCACTCTCAAATGTTCATCACTCTCTCGCTCAATCTCCCTTCTACCTAGAACCCATTACATATTTATAGTTTTACAATAGGGCTTATCCCATTACAATGTGGCAAAAATGTCCCAAAATGGGTAACTAACTTATGCCTCTTGTGTGCTAACTCCTTAAAATGCGCCAAATTCTTTCCACACATGCTACACCTTTTCCAAAATGTCATGAGATCCACTTCTACATGATTCCCAAAACCTATCCAAAGTAGCCTACTCCAACATCACCACTGCCATATTTTTTCTCGAAAAATGTGCATGCACCCTGCTCCTCTTTTTCTAGTCATCACCATTAGCCCATTTACTAAGTGGGACATTAATTTTATTACACGCCACCCACCTTCGTCTAGGGGGCATCGTTACATAATTGTGGTTGTTAATTATTTCACTAAGTCATAAAAGGTCATGCCTACTTTTTTGAGTGATGGTGATATTGTTTCATTCTTCATATTCAACCAGGTTATAACTGGGTTCGATGTTCCGAAATATGTTTTCACTAACTATGGAAGTCACTTATAGAACAAGATGATGTCATAAATTTCTTCTAATTTTGGTTTTAAATAGAAGCACTCATCTCCATATTACCCACATGAAAATGGACAGGTCGAGGTTGTTAATAAGTATGTTAAAAACATTCTTTGGTGCAGGGTCAACACAAGCAATTCTAAATGGAACATTATGCTCTATCCGGATTTATGGGCATACCAGACTACATTAAAAGCAACTACTAGATTTTCACCATTCCAGGTCATTCATGGGGTGGAATTTGTTTTACTTATTGAGTGTGAGATTCCATCCCTTAATATCATTGTAGAGATTATACCTAATTCCACTGAGTTAGAAGTGCACCTTTTCCATATAGAACACCTCAATGAGAAGTGTTGTGATGCTTATACTACAAACAAGGTGCACAAAAAACAAGTTAAGAGTAAGTATGATAAGTTCGTGCACCCAAGAGTTTTTTCAGAAGGTGATCTTGTCCTAGTCTTTGACCAAGACAAAGTTTCCTTAGGGGATGAAAATTTTAATCCATTATGGTATGGACCTTATAATGCGATATGTTCCTTATGTAAAGGATCTTATGATCTCAAATATTTTGAGGGGAATGCACTTTCGAACCCTAGAAATGGGCTCTATTTGAGAAAGTACTATGCCTGAGCATTTTTCCTGAGGTGATCTTCTTGTAATTATTGTATATAGTTGTATAGAATGATAATATAGTGTTACTTTTGTGTTAGTGATTCTTATGGTTCTTCTTCTTGGTTGAAATATGTCACGATATTCGTCAGCTTTCATAGGGTATGCAGATGGATCTAGTTGCCACACTCATAATCTAGCTTTTGTCGCTTGGGTGATTTATTTTCCTACAGGAGAATTGATTTCTTTTGAAGGTGATTGTCCCAACCCATGTACTAATAATTTAGTTGAGTATAGCATTTTTATAGAACTACTTCATGACACCATTGTGCACTACACTTCTTCCTTAGAAGTTTGTTTGGATGCTCAGTTGGTCATGTGCCAACTAAATAGCAATTATTGTATTCACAGCCCCAAATTACTTCGTCATTTCCTTAGAGTTCATTTTTTGGAGTGTTGTTTTAATCATATTACTTATGTTCGTATTCCAAGAAATGCCAATATGTTATGTGATTCATTTTCTAACTACGTGTTAGATTGGAATTTACATCATTCACGTTAAATTGAAAACTCAAATCATTCATAAAAGAATAATAAAGCATAAGAACATCATTGCCAAGGAAAAATAATTGTTTGTATATATATATATATATATATATATATATATATATATCATTAGTTTTCAATAGTTACAAAAAAGTGGATCGTGTCTCAAAAAAGGATTTTAATCCTTGATTTTCCTCTATAGGGACTGATAATACAAAAATATAAATATATCCTAATCAATTTCCTTAGGGACCCACCCCTCCCTCTGCACACTTCTCATAAAAAACCACCGCATGAGAAAGACGTCGAAAGAGTCATATCAATACACCTTTCACTCCAACTACATGTCATTGCATCCACTCAGGTAGATCCTCGATCTGTTCCATGGGCATTGAATGCACTAGCCTGTACATATTCCTCTAGACATTATCTAGAACCTGCTTGACATCTACTTGTGGTTTTCCATCATGAACACATCGTCAATGTAAAGAAAATACCTATGATAATCATGGTCCCACATTTGCATAATCAAACAATGTCATTATTTAT